>VUQJ01003679.1:6655-30446 GCA_015108635.1 Andinoacara biseriatus
TTTTATTTTTTTTTTTTTTTTTTTTTTTTTTTTTTTTTTTTTTTTTTTTTTTTTTTTTTTTTTTTTTTGGTGGACAAGCAGAGGAAGAAAGCTGTAGAGATAGATGTAGCAATACCAATTGATGGCAACATCACAAAGAAGGAACACAAGAAGCTCGAGGACTGAGAGAAGAACTAGAGAGGATGTGGAAGGTGACGGCAACAGTGGTCCCCGAGCTGGTGTGTTCAAACCCTGAACTGTTACTGTGTTACTGTCACTCCAGTATCCTGCTTAATATGCATCTTCTATCATCTATCACACTTAAAAAGAAAAAAACTGATCCATATCAAGATAACAAAATGGAGATGGAGCGTAACAGCTGACCTACTGTATTAATCTATACAGCATATTATAATGAAGTTACTATTATGTGCGTAAATCACAGTCATTTTTTTTACTTAGCTATGTGGAATTATTTAAGCCAAAATATGACACGGCCTTCTGTGGGCAAATAAAAATTACATCATCAGGTCTGCAAGTTATTAAGCAGGTTCGGTTTGGCAGCAGTACCAGCTGAGGAGAGTGGCACACCTGTCTGACATAACCAAAGGTTAACGGCTGGGCATGTGGCGTGGAGGATAAATACTGTGTAAAATAAAGAACTGCGCATGTGAAAACGAGAAGGTGATGCTCATCCTTACTGAGGCGGACTCACAGTGGTAAGGGCTACAGGTTATTATAGTTATTATACTTATTATAATCAGTAACCCCTCAACAGCAATACTATTAGATTTAGACACATTAGGAGCTGCGCTTTGATAAACATTCAATATGTTATGTAAACGATATCTGTGAGGGAAGTTTTAAAAAAGCTAAAATCATGAATGTCAAGGTTTGGTGTTGGACAGCTCAGAGTGTGTTTGCAGCTGGCGAGAGCCAATGGGGAAAAAAAAAAATCTAACACAGTAGAAACTGTAAAAACTAACTTTGCTGCCTGTAAAACATCCATGTATGCATTTTACAACGAGAAAGAATTTACACCTCCTTCCAACACTCCATGTCATGTTCTGCTCACATATTAAAATAGCTGCATCATTAAATTTGGGTTAAGGATTCGGGGAAGAGCCATAGAGTGGATAATGTTTGGAGTTGGCTCAAAGTCCAGCAGAAAAACAATGAAATATTAAACTGACATTCAGGCTTATTTTTTGGTGTCAAATAATGGCACAATTTGCAATAACTCAACCCTTAGTAAACTGTGTGTTACAGTTCAATACTGTCTAACGACAGCCAGCTGCTGGATTTTCACTACACCTGCTTCCTCCACAAAGGAACGTTTTGTGCTGGTATTTGCTGTTAATTTATCTACATTTGAAAATTAGAGGCAGAAACTTCCCAAATCGTGACAAATATCACAGACTGCTGTCAGTTGTCCTTCAAAAATCTTCAAAATAAAACAAAAGTATTATTTTCTTGCATGTCCCCTGCTGTCTGCTAACAATCCCACAATACACTATGTTATGCAGATGTGAAAAGTCTAAAGATTTTATGTGTGCAACTCTATACCTGTCAATCAAATAAACACGGGTAGATACCAGGTAAGGTTAAGATGTGTTCTACATTGACTGGTCTTGTGAATAGTGTGTTGTTTCATCACTGCAGCCCTCATTTGCTGTCTGTGGCTCTTTTATTCTTCATGAGCTGTCAGGATGAGTTGCATCACTGCTAGTGGATGAACATCTGATGGTGTACATAAGGTTTGAATTTTCAGGAATGTGATTGAGTGATTTTTCACCACAACCTTGCCGTCCCGCCTCCTGCAGCTAAACTCCAGGGAATGAAGTCTTCCTCACAGTTAATCTTTAATTTCATTATAAGCTCGTGACTGCATTAAATTTGATGGCAGAGATGCGACAATCGAGCACATGTTTTACGGAGGAGAGAGGCAATCATCACTGTTGGCATCCCAGCAGAGACACACGATGTCTTTGCTTGTCTAGACAATAAAGGACATGGGCCGAGGGGCGAGGCAGACAGCTTGGCATTAGCAGCATATCTAACCTTATCCTGGGCTGTTAGCAAAGCTTCACGCAACCTGAAGCTCATGCACACTGACACATTGATCGGGACCTTCAGCATCAATGCTGTGCCGGCTGTCTGCTTCAAACCTGCTGCCTTTAAACGGCTATTAATCTAATATTCACAAAGTTATCCAAATGTGCAAAGATAGAAGGAGTTAAAAACTTGGAATTTTAAAAAATAAATAGATAAAAACACAACATCCATGTGCTCAGTAGAGAAAATCAATAAAATTTCCCAGGAGATGTAAAATCACTATTAAGTCACCTCTTGCATAATAATTAGGGACAGATCAGTGGATCCTGATATTTATCACTCAATTTTGAAATAGGTGACATAAAGTTTTAAAAGTTTCCTTTTGTTAGTTTTTAGCTTAAATTTAAAATCAAAATTAATAAACTTAACCAATTAGTTTTCTATTTTTCCCTCACCATCAGTGATGACCCAGTCCTAATCCTAATCCCAATCCTAGCCCTAATCTAGGGCTAGACTTGATGCAGTCCTGTGAGAAACTACATACACTCACTGTTACTGCAGGAATTAAGTAGCAGCCAGGTGCTGCTAATCAAATCTACTTGATGAACTGATCATTAGCAATTGTGACTCCCTACAAAAGCAGATGTTTTGGCAGCTTGCTGGTCTGCAGCATTCAGCTGTGGGTTGAGACTACAAACTTGAGTTGGTATGTTTAATCTAAATTTCTCAGATTCAGAATTGTATTTTTTTAAAAAAGGGTTTATGTTAAAAAAGATCTGAATGACTTTTTACAGTAATTTGTATTGGTGTGTTGGTGCAAACAGTGGTAGAAAAATGAAAATGGGAGTAAAAAAATAAATAAATAAAAAATAAATAAATAAATTTATTTATTTATTTATAGGTGAACAAACTGCTAAAACTTTTAACACAATATTTTGTTTTGTGGGAAAACCAAGAAAATCTTCAGTCCATCCTCTGCTCAGTGTGAATGAAAGCAAAAGGCACAAATATCAGAAAGATTTCAACATAGATTCACACAGTACAACACAGTACACAGGACTGTAAAACACACCTCTCATCTAAACATGTAAGTAAGTTTTTATTAGACTGACAGCTGATCAGATGTACTGCGAGAGAGAAAAGGGGGATGAAATGTAATAAATGCCCTGAGCAGTGAGGACTCTCTGCTCAGGGCATTTGCACCCATGTGGTTTGCACCACAACCACTTATTTATCAGGTAATCAATACAATCTATATTTCTGAGCTTGTGCAAACATAAATAATTTGCTAAATCATTCTGGTGAATAATTTGAGTGAGTGCCTCAGACAGGAGTGATTTCTTTACCGGCGTGTGACCAAGCAATATGCATTCTCTTTTTTGATAATATTTCAAATATGCCACAAGATCTATTTTTCAGTCAAAGTGGTTTAACCCTGTATCTTTATAACCCCCTTTTGGCTGATTTGGAGTGTGTCCTTATGTTGAATAGCCATACAGCAGATTAATGTTGCTGCTGAGCCACTGCTGCGTTTACTCTGGACACATTCATACAGTAATCATCACTTTTCTTGTTCAGTGTTTTTTGTTTTGTTTTGTTTTTGGTTCCAGATGTGTGTAATTCAAAGAAGTCTGCTGGTGTGCTGGTCAGTGTGCAACAGCTTTGTAGGGTCAGATTAAAAATGGCTACACCACCTGTCTCGATTATAAGCCAAGACAGTGTGATACTAGCATGTGTAGTATATTTTCATAATGATAAAATAAACACTGATTTCTATAGATTTCAAATTCAGAATGGCAAATGTTTATATGTAAAGGTAAGTCTATACAGGCAGTTATATATTTTAGATATCAGATCTGGTGACTGTTTGATTAAAACTGTAGCTCTCTTTTCCAAAACAGCTCAAAACTCTGCAATGATTCAAACAGGAGGAACAGTGAAAATTTAGCAATGAAAAATGCTGCTAATCTACTTAGAACAGGAGGGAAGATCTCCTGAGAGAAGCACATCATGGCTGCACGTCTCACAGCTTTAAATGTAGTGGCAAAGCTTTGGGTCCACCTTGTAAGGCAAAAGGTTTTTGCCATCGTGGCCAAACACTAATTTACTTTGTTCAACTGATAATCAGCAGTGATAACTCAGAGCAAACCGAAGATCTCTGAATACGATGTCAGACTCGATGACTGAAGGGAAACTAAAGGGGAATTCAATTCACCTCAGTCACCAAAAATGAGAGCAAAATCTGCTCATAAAAAAATGCAGCAAACTTCTGCAGTAGTTTCCTGAGATATTTACTGACATGCAAACATATGAGATTTATATGTTACTGGATGTAAACGTTTTAAAGTAGTTTCACTGGTATACAGCCAGGCAGCCAGGCAGAAACTGAACTGAACATTATACTTTTTTTTTCTATGCTGACATTTTCATGCTCTCTTCATCCTAGATCGTGGGGTTTGCACCTGCAGTAGCATTTCTGCTTTACAAGCCACGCGGCTAAACCTGCAGAGTCAACAGCAGCTGATAAATTAACACTGGCCTGTTGTAGAGCATGTCCTGCACCACCTACTATGAAGCTGCGCATCTTCTGCACATGGAGGCTGTAAATAGTCTCTCCTAAATCAGGTAGCACGAGAACAAATGCCTCGCCATCAGTTTAAATGATGTTAGGAACTTTTTAAATTAAATTCATTTATATGCACAGTTCTTTCTGAGGAAATCCTTTTGATTTCATGCAGTTACAGCCTCTGTGCTTGTGCCTTTTGATGCAATGCACTTAAAATTTGACAGATGTGGAGGATGTTCATTAGGCAAGTTTTAGCGAACAGCAGCATGCTCTGCTCAAAGACATAATTTTTCTGACTGTGGGTGGTTGTGAAAATTGCATTTCACTTCATCCTGTCCTCAGTGATGGCTTCCCACCCTTGTCACATGTTGTATCCAGTAATATCATTATGTCACACAGTTGTAATTGTAAAGCGAACACCAAATGTTGGGAAATACAAAATAAAAAGTTTTGTGAAACAAATATTTTCACTTTATTGGTCATATTCAGTACAGCTTGGCCAATAAAATCAATGCAGAATACCTAAGAAAGTAGTTAAAGCTACACTGATAAATACTAGATCACTGCAGCGCAACTTATCAGGAAACACACAAAACAATATTAAATTAGTGGCAGATTAGTTAGGAAGAAAATTAAAGGGATCTGTATCAACATTATAAAAATAACTGATAATGTTATAGTGATGTCACGAGGGTTATCTCAGCTTGACGACAAATTAGAAATACCTTATTGAAACAAGTTACACCAGGAAAGCCATTCATGGTGACCAGGCAGAGAGAGACCTTTGAAAACTGCATTATGGGAAACACGGGATGCTGTTGTAACACTTTTGGCATCAGATACTGCTTTTTTGTGCTCCCTGGCGTTAGTGTTGGGGTGCACTGGGTGCACCAGTTTTGGATGGAGAATGGAAATGAAACAAAGCAGAAGAGCATCACCAGTGAATGAGGCAAAAAAAAAAGGTATAATTTATGCATCATTTATAGGGCTGTGCTCAGAGGTTAAAAGGGGCCAAAACAATCCTGAACGACATTTTTGGTGCAGATGTCCAAGTTGTGGTTGCAGTATTTTAGCTAGCACTACAGAAGAGGAGTGAGCATAAGGAAGTCAAGTTTTTTGAGTGGTAGATACATTTAAATGCAACCTTTCTAACAGCTCAACAAATATCAGCAAACACACAAACTGCTTTATTTGCCAGGGAGAGAAAAGAAGGTGCGGTAACTTTAAAGGTTATTTTAAAGAATGGTCAGCGACATTTGATAAACTGCAGCTTTAAAGTTTACCTTGAACAGATATCAGTTATTGAAAGGTTGCATGAAAATACTAGGCGGTTTAGTGCTAAAGTGGTTAGGTTGCAGTACTGTCATGAAGTTTGCAGTAATGCACTGTTTAACCCCGATTACTCATTTTTCTGTTTGGGTGTCGAGGCAACGTCACTCATTTACCTTTGTAGGAAACAACAAATAGAGCTTTAAAAAAAATCCCTTTGGTTTTCTCTGCTTTTGTTCCACATTACAGATGTTCAACTTGATTAGATTCATTAGAATTAGAATGTATGCTGAGATAAAGTTTTGATTCCTTTGCATTATTATTATTTCACTGTTCGATTAATATGACATGAGGGTCGGTTAGAATAGCACAAAAATAGCTGATAGAAATATTCTCCATATGAATGCATTTCACTTTACTAGAGTCAAGAGGTTGACTAAGTGCTTCCTTTTGCCAGAGTATGTTAAGACAAGTATTTGTACTTCTTCATAAGTGATGAATGTGTGTACTTTTGCCGTCTCTGCTGGTTTGTTTTTGCATATCATTTGGTTTCCTGTATGCACCATATTTGTTTAGGTTTCAGAATGACAACGATTTTGTTTGCTTCAAAATGCTCAGTGTTAACTCTGCAAGCAAAAAAAAAAAAAATTAAACCAAGGACTCCTTACCCACAATCTATTTTTGACAAGTTGGCAGTGAGACAAAACAAAAGCAAAAAAACTCCAACAACTAAATTTGTGACAGAAAGGGTGGTGTTGGTAATCCACAGCACTCCCACCCATGAAACAGGGTTTTAATCCTGTGAGGAATCTTTGTGTGTTTTATTTTTGCACTTACTACGTATCCTGGTGCACACATACAAGCTCCAGTAACGCCATCACAGTAGGCTCCATTAGCACAGACACACAGCTCTCTGCAGCCATCACCGTAGTATCCTACTGGGCACGTCTCGTTACAGTAAAGCCCGGTCCATCCAGATGCACAGGTGCACTCTCCTGACAGAGGGTGGCAGCTGAAAGAGCAGGAAGGTTAGAAGTCAGTCAGTCTCTCTTTTGTACCGGACACATTTTTTCAATTCCCCCATACGGAGAGTACCCACAACAGAAAGTTACTTTTACAGTACTTGAGTAGCTCTGCATGGCTAATCCAACAGAATGACAAACTGCATGATTGGTACATTCAATGACTTATTTTTTTCACTAATGTGACAGTATAAGTGTGTGTGTGTGTGTGTGAGAGAGAGAGAGATAAAAGTATGTATTGTTCATATTTATTTTTATTTCACTAGGTGTCCCAGGTATTTTGAAAAAACTGTCAAACCTACTGATTGGAGCCTTTATTTATCTTAGCTCCAAAAAGAAACAACCAGAATCTTGTTTATAATTCCCTCAGTGTGACGTGTGAGTCTTGTTTATGATTTCTTCTCCTGTATGCATTATCAGCACTTTTCTGTAACACTTTCAAAATAAAAGCCAACATTGTTTCAACAGACTGGAATCGCCTCATTTCTTTTGTTGTACAATAGTTACAGTCATATCATAAGCTACAACAGCTGAAATAAAACAGTAGAAAAGCACACGATACTTTATTGGCATGCACAGTATATGACAGACACCTGGAGTTTATTCAGCCTTGTTTTTACTTTATATTACCATCATGAGAATTGTAATTAGCAGTTATTAGTTGGAGGAAAAACATTAGAGCTAACTAAACCTAAGCAGAGAAAGAGCTGCACCTAAAGACAGAGAGTGTGCTGAAAGACACCCAGCAAGAGGCCTCAGGACAGAGTTGAACCCAGGATGCTGCATTTGGTGACCTGCTAAAACTGTGAGCTAAACCAGCACCTGCAACTCAGAGTTAAGAAGCTACAGTGATTAAAACGCAACTGTCTTCTGTTCAAAGTGTTGCATAGCATGAAAGCCAGAGCAGCTGTCCAGTACCTGAGTGTGTTTGTGGCTTTGCAGGGGCAGTATTTATCACAGATGAGTCCATAGAGGCCAGCGGGACAGAAGCGATCCTGACAACTAGGCCCCTTGAAGCCCTCGTTGCACAGGCAGGCCCCGTTGATGTGGTAGCATTTGGCTCCATTCTGGCAGTCACACTTGTGAGCACACTGTGGCCCGTAAGTGCCAATTGGGCATTCATCCTGGCATCTGGGTTGGTTTAAAAATGATAATAGAACAGTTATTTTCCAACATGCCCAGAAACAGTTATTATCTGACACATTTCTGAATGAGTAAACCTTTTTTTTTTGCAGTATATCAAATTGGTATGTTGGTAAGTCCCAAGATATTTACATTTACTTGAAGCAAATACAAGCAGCAAAAAGCAGGAACTAGGACATTTTTGGCACTTGATAGTGAGAGCAGATTCCTTTTGACCTTCTACCTGAGTTTGTTTTGGTTCTCTTCCTAAATTATGGTTAATACCAGAAAAAACAAAACACAATAATGTGGCAATATACACAACTACATGGGGCTCAAACATTTAACAAAGAGAACACATTAGAACACACGCATGAGCAAACGAATCTGCAAGTGAATCATGCAGAATCTAAGATATGAAAAACAGTGTGTCATCATCCACATTTAACACTAGAAAACTAGCAGCTGTATAGTTAAAAATTCAATTTTGACATTAATGCTCATGGATATTTTCACCTCACCTGGTTTGTTCCCACCTTATTTTTTTATTCAGACTGAGTTGGTGAAAGCTTATAGCTGAAACATATTCAGTCTGCCTGAAAGTAAAAACTCAGTGAGTGCTGGTGTTTTGCTTGTTTGAGTGTAAGATTTGGAACTGAGAAAGAAGCTGTTTGGTAACAAATCAATTCTCAAATGTAGCCGCTACAACTCATGACCTTTGCTTTATAGTCGTTATGCATTTACAATTTTCACTAAGACTATGGCAGGGAAACTAATTCTTGATATTTTGTAGACCTTGAGAAAGACAGTGAACTGCAGTTGCTCCCAATGGTTACCTTGCATGTTGCTCACTTTCTTCAGTGTGTAATTGAATAGGAGAATAAGAAGCAACTGGTAAAACGTTTTGCACAAAAGAATAAATATCTCGGACTACAGAAAGAAAGAAAAATCTTAACTTGTATTTCAGAAAACAACTTTGTACACAAAACTTTGTGGACACAAAAACAGCAAATAAAAACAAAATAAATGAAGAAAGAAACAACTTACCCAAACCATACTTTAACATATTTGCATTAACTTTAGATTGATTTTAGAAGACACATGGACTTGAGAACAAAGACTGAGGGCACAACTGAAAGTGATTATTTGAGGGATCCTTTAACATTTTGTCATACATTAAACATCTTTGTTGTAAAGAAAATAGGAGTTGTTTACAGTTTGATGTTGCACTGCCGACTTTGGCGAGCAGCCAGGAATTCTGACCAGGAGACAGTGTTGAAGGTAAGAACACTTTGAGCAGTATTTAAATGGTTTTGGCTTGCAGATGCACTCATTTGGCAGTGATACGGGCTAATACAACAGTCTTGCAATAAATCCTCCCTTTAAAAAGGTTTTTATTGCATTCTATTTTACAGAGGTGTTAATTCAACTATATCATCATTTTATAGGATGCAGTTTGAGGTACCTTTAAACTGTCCAGCACTATATTGTACACAGAGGCATTTTTATGGACTGGCCCACCATCACTGATATGTGAGGAAGTTTTTCTTTCAACTATTTACACAGTGGTTGCTTCAAATGTGTTAATAATAATTAAAACAAACAATTCAATGTAAAATACTGACCACTGGCTGTCATGAACAGAAGATTTCCAGTAGAATGTACATTTTTTAAGACACAGACCTCATCAACTGCTAGCTAAAAATATTGTG
Source organism: Andinoacara biseriatus (assembly GCA_015108635.1). Classification (NCBI taxonomy): domain Eukaryota; kingdom Metazoa; phylum Chordata; class Actinopteri; order Cichliformes; family Cichlidae; genus Andinoacara; species Andinoacara biseriatus. Next base: position 16,381 of record VUQJ01003679.1, read on the forward strand.
CTTACATGTTTGGGTTTATAGAAAACTGTTTAGTGGTTTGTCAAAAAGAGGAAATATGATGAAAATAAATTAAATTTTATGTGTCTCAAATTGCTTTTATTTTCAGTAGTATTCCTGGACATATCAGGGCCACCCCAGGATTACCACAGAACATTTATAAAGGGATGAAGGTCTCTCTGGCACCCACCAGCAAAAACAACAGGGAAAGGTCCAACACAATCTCATTGTTAATTGCTCAGTTCAAGCTAAAGGTCTAGGTTTAAATCTTGACTTGATTACAATATCTTAATATTTTAAACCATAACTCCACCATAGTTATGCATTTTATATTTCTATACAAAGCCCAAGTCGGTTGCTATGTTATGCTATGTGTCACTTGAGGTGACTGTTTGTTGTGATTTGGTGCTATATAAATAAAACTGCTATATAAATAAAACTATATAAATCAAACTGAATTGAATTGAACATTTAAAAAGATTTTTGGCTATACTGAGCTTCCAGTGATTTCTGTGGACTGCTCTTTTACTGGAGTTAAAGAACAAGTATTAATTTCATTTTTGGTTCCTGAAAGAAAAAAGAATATATACAGTGATGATGAAAATTCCACAATGCTAAATGTCTTTCTAGCAGTTAACGCCAAAGCCTCTGAACTTTCTATTAGTGATTATGAAGGATTGTAATTGTTAATCAGTTTCTTCATGCCAAACTGAAAAAGATTTGCTTGAAATGCGCATTTGACTAACTAACATAACATGCAGTCTTTGCCTCTCTGCAGCTCCCCCATGCCCCCAAACCCCATCCACATAGAGATGATGTCTGCTCCCAGACCATTAAAAAACAAACCAAAAACCAGCAAAAAACAATTTAAGCTTATAATTCACAAGAAAGAACAATGTGGCATCCTCAACTACACAAAAACAAAACAAAACAATAAAATGTGGATTATTAAACATTAGGTCTCCGTCTTCTGAATCCCTTTTAATCAATGATTTAATAATTGATCAACATAGTGATTTATTCTGCCTTACAGAAACCTGGTTACAGCAAGATGAATATGTTAGTTTAAATGAATCAACACTGCCGAGTCACACTAGCTGACCTCACACTGACCTCAGTGCAGCTTTTGACACTGTTGACCATACAATTTATTACAGAGATCAGAGCATGCAATAGGTATTAAAGGTACTGCACTGCAGTGGTTTGAATCATATTTATCTAATAGACTCCAGTGTAAATGGGGAGTCTTCTTCACACACTAAGGTTAATTACGGAGTTCCACAGGGTTCTGTGCTTGGACCAATTCTATTTACATTATACATGTTTCCCGTAGGCAGTATAATTAGAAAGCATTAATTAAAAGCAAAAATTAATTTTCATTGTTATGCAGATGATCCTCAGCTTTATCTATCCAAAAAGCCAGATAACACACAATTAGTTAAACTAAAGGAATTGTTTAAAGACATGAAGGCCTGGATGACCTCTAATGTTCTGCTTCTAAATTCAGACAAACTGATGTTATTTACCTAAAAATCTTAAAAACATGATGTCTAACAGATACTTAGTCTGGATGGCATTACATTGGCCTCAAGTAATACTGTGAGTAATACTGTGAAGAATCCTGGAGTCATTTTTGAACAGGATGTGCCCTTCAATGCACATATTAAACAAATATGTAGGACTGCTTTTTTGCATTTGCACAACTCTCCAAAATTAGGATTAGATCTTGTCTCAGAATGATGCTTAAAGCTAATTCATGCATTTATTACTTCTAAACTGGACTTTTGTAATTTCATTACTGCCAGGCTGTCCTAAAAGCTCCCTGAAAAGCCTTCAGCTGATCCAAATTTCTGCAGCTAGAGTACTGACAGGGACTAGAAAGAGAGAGCATATTTCTCCCATATTGGCTTCTTATCATTGGCTCACTGTTAAATCTAGAATTGAATTTAAAATCATTCTTCTTATATACAAGGTCTTGAATAATCAGGCCTCATTTTATCGCAAAGGCCTCTTCTTACAATATCACCCCAAAAAAGCACTTTGCTCTCAGACTGCTGGCTTACTTGTGGTTCGTAGGGTATTTAAAAGCCGAATGGTACTGTACGCAGAACCTTCAGCTCCCAGTTTAGATTCAGGAGACAGACACCTTCTCTATTTTGAAGATTAGGCTTAAAACTTTTCTTTTTGATCAAGCTTATATTTAGGGCTGGATTACAGATGATAAGAAACACTTACTCTTTTCACACAATAGTCACACAACAATTTTTCTTTGCAAAGATATTACAAGAAAACAACCTCACAGGGTCATTTTTGACCCACTTATGTATCAAAAGGTTAAATCAAAAGTACTGCGATAACATGGTAAGACTACAAGTAAAAGTCCTACTATGAAACTAAAGTAAAAAAGTAAAGTAACTACTGTATATTTAGTGGGTGGGTGTTGGGCAGTGTGAACACAATAACTTGAGAAAGATGTGACCTACAATTTTCAAATTGAAATGTATGTATTAAAAATCTCGGACAAGTCTGAATTTTAGTGACCAAGGTCAAGGTCAAGCTTTCTCTGAATATTTCTTGTGAATGTCATAATTCAAGAAAGAAGTCACCTAGTATTGATAAATTTCTACCATAAATGTAACTAATAAACATCTCAGGAAAGTTCGACTCTTGTTGGTCTTGACCTCAAGCCAAACTATGCCACAGGTGTATTTGCTCATGAAGGATGTCATATAGGCTTTTCATACTGATAGCTTAGCTGCATCTACTGACAATCTCTGAGACTTTGACATTCAACAACCTTGATAAAATTCCTGCATTGTTTAATTTTGCAGGTTTTCCAGTGTTGCGGTATAATATGTAGCTATTCCAGTGCCACTTTTTCAGTCTTTTGACAAAATGACATTCAAAGGTTTTTCCCAATTGGTGTTCAGTAAATTTTCATAATGATAATAATCCTTCTGCTGTCAGATTGCTCTCACTGTATTGATTTTCAGGCCAAACATAATTGTACTTAAAGAATATTGAGTTTTTATAATTTTTTTATTTGATGTTTCCATTTGATTTGTATTTAAGTCTTTGAAAATTTACTACCAGGAGACTGAGGGTTATCACTGGTGGCTGCCAGATTTTTTTATCCAATTAAATTGTTAGCACCACCATTGATACTGACAGTCGTTTACCATGTTTGTCCACAATGAGAGTAAAATTACCCTAAATTAGACAGAGATTTTAGTTAAGACTATTATGGATCATACCAATTATTCTTGCTTAACCTGCTGTTCTTCAATCTTGAAAGAATAATGAAGTAAAATGTAAGATGAGCACAGGATGCTATTAAACGTTTTGTACGCTGTCTCTATTTTTCCACCCAGCTTAAAGAACACATCAAGGAAGTTTACGAAACTTTAATCTCTTAGTCACATAAATTGACCAATAGTGTAACCTCATTACTCAGATGGTCAGCAAGCTAATAAGTCAGGGACTGACTGCTTTTGTAGTCTAGTTAAAAAGTATCCCAGCACTTTGCCTTTACTGAGCAGTGGGGCACTCCCACCTTCTCCCCCTGCAGTCACTGTGTATTACCACCAGCAATAACAAGGCACACTAATTAACAGACTGCATCTTGTGTGTTTTGACAGACTGACACACTGTTTTACTGTTTTTATGCTAAGCTAGTTTCAGCCCAGCACTACACAGCCATAAGAGTGGTATCATATAGCCCTCAGGGAATAAGCACTTCATTTAAGTCCAGAATAGGAACGTAGAATGAAGCTAGAGCCAAGTATAGCAAATAGACATAAAGCCACAAAAGCATTTTGGCTCTGACCAAAACCACAAAATGTGCTAACCAATATCTTAAAACTAATTAATTAATGTAAAATAATTTACTTCAGTTCAGAGATTTAAAAATGTCTAGCTGGAAATACTTAAATGGTTTCATTATTTCTTGGATTGATTCATTGACCTCATAGAATATTGATGCAACTGTGAAATTAACAGGGACAGAAAGAGTGCAACTTCTCATATAAACATATTTTCAAAAATTTGCATGGCAAGATCACAGTATGGCATCATAAAAGCTGAGTCAATCAGCTACATAGACTTAAATTGAAAAACAGATTCCCTGTTTGTTTGTTTTTTAGATATTTATCTGTTCGCTCAGCTTACCATTTTCTGCCTCATGCACAAGTCCCTACTAATTACTTCAATAGCTAAGATCCAGGTTCTCTTTCAATAAAATCATGATTTAACTTCTCATCCTGTTCAGACGGTCAAGGCAACCTCTCAGCTGGGTGACCCAAGAGTGACCTACAACCTTGAGGATGGGATGGTCCCCGAAACCAACATGCCCGTTCGTTTCTACCTCTCCCCCAACCGGGAAGATGGCTCTGCATCTATTCTGGTGTCTGAGCCGCTGGACTATGAAACCACACCATTTTTCTCTCTTCAGGTCCGGGCGCAAAATGTGGCTGCAGTGCCTCTCGCAGCTTTCACAAGGGTTTATGTGAATATTACAGGTATAGTTTTCACTTCCCTCACTCTGTCTTTGTCATTTACTATATTTAATTGGTAAATTTTACTATTACGTCATATTTTAGATTAGATTAGATTAGATTAAATTAGATTAGACTGCCATTTACACAGGTACCAAAAGGTATAGGCTCACTGGAATTTTTGTAGGAAAAAAAACATCATGTTAGTGGTATATGGAAATTAATACATGATGTCATTTCTATACTCAGACGTCAACGACAACGTGCCATTTTTCACTTCATCCATTTACGAGGCCTCAGTGACAGAAGGAGCTGAGATTGGGACTTCAGTTCTGCAGGTGTCCGCCCATGACAAAGACCTGGGTCTTAACGGAGAGGTTTGTGGTGTCATGATAATGGTTTTTACAAAAATCTAGAGATTCTTATGCATTATGTAACATCATACCATAGTCCCACCAGTATGGAAGCTTTTGTTCCACTGTTGTTAAAGTTTTATTGGCGTGGGTTTGGGAACAGTTTCATCAGCTGTCTAATATTGGTTGAACAGAGCATATTGATTTGTTTAGCCCCTGTGACATTTTGACAAGTACAGAGCAGCTTACTTCTGCTGTTTCTGCAAGTTATTGCTTGAAAATATACTTTACTTTAGCTTAATTTTTAAATTCCCTGTGCTCCACAGATCACTTATTCGGTGCTGACTGACAGCAGTGGTGACCACAGTCTGTTTCGTATCGACCCAAAACTTGGGATCATCTACACAGAAGCTGTGTTTGACCGTGAAGCTCGTAGCTCCTACTTACTGGAAGTTCAGTCAGAAGATGGCCAAGAGTCAGCTCGACCTGGGAAGAACAAACAGCCTAACACAGGTTAGAAATTATAAGGATGGCTGGTTGGATAGGTGGGTGGGTGATAGTTTTTCATCTAGCATTAAGCGCTAATAAATTTAGTAAATTTTATCTCAATTTCATCAATATAGTTAAACATCTGACAAATTTAAAGTGGGAAGTAACTAGTTTAGCACTGATGTATTATTGATAACATTATAAATGAATACAATTGATACCAGCTTGAGTTGGGAAATATCTTACTTGTTGTTGCGTAGTTCTACTAACTTGTCCAGTCTGTATTTATATGGATAAATTGGCTCCCTGATCTCTGCTAAACTCTTTATCTTGCCCTCACTGCACACTGTGGACTTTCTCACCGACATAAACACTGGTGGAAAATTAAAGAGAAAGAGATAAGCTAAAACAGTGTCTCTTCCCGTGGGGAGTCATTATGCTCAAATTTTTAAAACGTCAGAAATATCCATCTCTCATTTGATGAAGATGATCGGTGTTGCTGCTTCACACACACACACACACACACACACACACACGTACACACACACACACACACACACACACGCACACACACTAATTCCAAAGCTTGTAAAAGTCCAAGCATAAACTTGTCTCTGCACGCCTGAACAGGCAGATCTGTGTTACAAGTGTTAGGTATACTATATGGAGATGGACTCGGTGAGCTATCAACCGATCCCCGACATCCTCATCATTCACTAACACAACTTTAGGCTTTAGCACTGTGCTGTCTTTTGAGTCTTAGGTTGCAGGGCAACCCAGTATCATGGTAGTAGAGCCTATCCACTCCAGGAAATCGTGTGGATGTCGTAAAATGACGTGAAATAGACACACAGCTCAAGTTGCAGTAACTTGCATTACCACCAGGGTGTGATATTTTATTTAACCCCGACAAGCTAGATGGCTGATATGTGTGCAAAAATGGCCTCCGTACACCTAGCCTGTTGTCTTTTGTTGAACAATATTCTTAATGTAGCATTGCTTAAATGGCTGAAAATCAACAGAAAGGTGGTAGGAAGTTGTAAGCTGGAAATGAAATATCCCACCCTGCTGGTACTGCAAGTTACTGCAACTTCCTGCAATTTCAGCATGGGTGTACATTTCATGCCTAAAAGGGTGAAATTGGCACGGTGGATAGGCAGCTCTATTAGACACTTTGATACCTAGTTGTGCAGGGTGAGTCCTCCATAGACCGGCCTCATTCGAAATTGGGACCTGTCCCACAATGCGTGAGCAGACTGGGATCTAGGGAGTTTGGAGGCCCAGTCGAAACTTTCGCCTTATCCACTCTGGGGCGTGCGCTTGGTTTGCAACAATGTTGTCATGCTGATTGGCATGTGTCATAGTAACATCTAAATGAATGGCAGGACCCCATGGTTTTCCAAGCGCAACATTGCATTGCACCGTTAATGTTCAGTTTACCTGGTTTTAATGCTGTGGCTGCTCGGGGCTGAACTAGCTGACTAATTTGCTTATCATAACCCCGAGAGTTCACTAATTAAAATGTAGCATTTAATTTGTTCTGTGCAAAAACCTGTTATGGCAGACTGCCAAAAAAAGAGTCAGGCACATATATCCCACAGAAATTTGTAACTGTTAAATTTTCAGATAGTTGTAAATTTTTTGTTGCACTTTCAAGCTGCTTGTAGATGGATTTTCTTTACCTGCGGATAGATGTGGGTAGTTTCATTTCCTGCATTTTTTCTGAGCTAAACAATCAAGCTTCTGTCTCTCTCTTTGTATTTAACATAATGGCTTGATGGGTTCAATCGACTCGTCTGACTCTCAGCAAGAAAAAGCATGTATGCCAAAATGTCAAACTAGTCCAGACAATTAAGAACCCAGCTTTGTGTAATTACTCTTTTGTAATAATGACATAAATAATTAGCGACAGCTGCTTCTGATTCATTGTATCCCTATCTTTTAAAGTGATGCAAAAATATGTTTTTCGCTATTGTGGCATTCTACGAAACTTTAAAAGTTGGCAGAGTTAACTTTAGGGCGACCTCTGCCCCGGTGTGATGTTCAATTCATAAAAAGCAGCATTGTTCTTTCCCTATATGCCTACAGGGCAATACCAAAACTCTAAACCACGAGGAGTGCCTCCTCTGTGCACTGTGTTTTAAAAAGGCTGCATTGGCATTACATTCATTTACACCTTGGGATTGACTTTGAAAAGTGAATTTTAATTTGATTTATTCCACTGCTATGACCAGACAGCAACACTCTCTTCCATGTTAAAATAGCTCTGAGATTTCTTCTAACTCTTTCTTGTAGCAATCCGCTTTTTCCTCCCCCTTTTTATCTTTCTTTTTTCACTATTCAACCACGAAGGCCTTTGTTTGTTTGCCATGTGTGACATTTGTGCAGTAATAGAATCTCTGTGCATCTAGAATGACGTGCTATGACATTTGTACTTAGTCGGGAGTATTTGCCTGTGTTTGTGACAGAGGTGTTAGGAGTGGAGGGTGGTGTTTTGGAGTTGCAAAGCCCTCTTTTCACGTTGCCAGGGCTGCTTAGCATTTGCGATGAGCCTTAGCTGTGTCTACATATCTACCGCATCCAGAAGGGCTCATCTTCCCAGCAAACATTACCTGTCTCTCTGTTACCCCAGGGATACACCAAACGGAGGAGTGAAATGTAAAAACAAGCCAAGAAAACAAAGCCACATTCCATTGTCTTTTACTTCGGCAGCTCCAAATGAACATGTCACCCATGTGCTCCGTGAGCAGATAATTTACTCTTTCTAACTAAAGAAATAAACATTGTAATGAGGAGCCCACAGATAAGACACAAACACTTGTCATCTTATAAATATTTAACCTTCCTAGTTATCTACTCTACGTTAAAAAGAAAGTAGCTCATTGACGAGGTTTAGCCCCATTACTGTTTTTCTTTCTCTTCAGAACGGTTGCCCCTATAAAAAGTCCAACGTCTTGACAAAATGAATAATTCATGTAATTTACAGCAAATCTCCGTGAATAGTGTTTTGTCTAATTTATATGTCATTGAGGAATATTGTGCTGGGTTAAGTGCCTCTTCCCCACTAAACAGTGACAATGAATTGTAGAATCAATAAACAGATGGAATGAGAGTAACACACACATACAGCACTGGTTCAAGTACGTGCGTGCACGTTTGCCTGTGTGTGCTGCATCGTTTTAATCCCCTGCCATGCCGTCATTCTTGCAGACACAGCGTATGTGAGGGTTTTCATCAGCGACGTCAACGACAACAAACCGGTGTTTGCTCAGCGACTGTATGAAGTTGGTGTCGATGAGAATGCAGATGTGGGCCTGGCTGTTGTCACTGTTAGCGCTAATGACGAGGATGAAGGTAAGTTTGACAAGACAGCAGGCTGTTGAAGTCCCAAGGAGATTTCACTGATTTTACTTCCTAGAGGAAGCTAGCCAACAGAAACCAATATTTAATTTTACTTCTTTTTATGTTATTTCTTTGTTATTACTTTGCAGACATTTCTAATTTGCCATTTGACCAGGCTCTTTCTGCGAACAGCAGAAGTACTTCAGATATTTCCTCATTTGTAGCAGTATTCATAAAGTTACCCTGTGGGCAGTCCTTTCCAATCTGGCCTGAGCTCTGCTGAAATCATGCTGCTGAAATCAAGCGGTGTGCTAGATTTAGTAGTCATTTAAGTGCTTGGTAATGCACTGTGGCACATATGTTCCAAAAAGAGTGACACGCTCCCACACAGTAGGTGGGCGGGATTTAAGCAATAAAGCAGTTGCTCATCCTCTGTATTGCAGTAGCCTAAGATCCCTTTATCAGACATGTTTAGGTCCGTTAATCAAGTATTTATGGGGAGCGGGGGTGCAGCTTAGGCTGGGCTGCAGCACTAATGATGAATAGCTGTAGAATAACTCCAACCACCACCAATAAAGTTACAATACTGTTGCACTTGCGCCTAAGAGGCTCTGCTCAATCTGTCTTGTTTAAAAACTCCACCCTGGGTTTGACCGCAGTAAGCCTACCAGAGCCCTGTGAGAGACCGGGAGCACTTTGTCAGTAAGGGTTGTGTTAATAGCACAGATTAGTGTATTTACATACGATTGGAGCTACTTTAACCCAACAAAATGATTGAAAGCAAAGATTATTCATTCCAGGAGATTATCTTAAATATTCCAATGTTAAACCACCGTACTTGATGGTGACCATGGAGACACAGTAGATATCTTCAGATATTGACTTCCTCTCCACTAAACTACACCCCCCCCCCAATCCCCCACCCTCTCCCAAGCTTCACAATCATTCCCTAGGGGGGACTATCAGAGCGCATTATGCTGCTTTTCACTCTCATGTTCCCTTTTGCTTTTTTCAACACTCTTTTTTTAATTAGTATCTGATTAAAGCCAGGGAGACGAGGTACAAGGTTTCCATTTAATTAAGTAATCAAAAGAAGAAAGGAAGACATGAAAACCTACTAATGTTCAGGTCTTAGAGGAAATGAGGTGTAATACCCTTGTGGTTACACCCTTTTGTTTTTGCAGGAATGCAGCAACAAACGAAAAGGGACAATAGTGAGGTATCAGCATGCAGAGCAGTGTAGTAGAATTCACAGTGGGTTTTAAAAACGATCTTTACCCCTGTTAAAACATGCATTTTTAATTCCTGCTGCAGGTGCCAATGCCAAGTTGCGCTACCAGATAACATCTGGCAACAAAGGCGGTGTGTTTGACATCGAGCCAGAGGTTGGGACAATCTTCATTGCACAGCCATTGGACTATGAGCAGCAGAAGAGGTACAAGCTTCTGGTCCTAGCTTCAGACGGGAAATGGGAAGATTACGCTGCGGTGGTGGTTACTGTGGTTAATAAGAATGACGAAGCACCTGTGTTTTCCATGAATGAGTACTATGGATCTGTCACAGAGGAGCTTGATGGGTCACCTGTGTTTGTATTACAGGTATGAGGCTCAGATGATTACTACACACACACACACACACTGTGTTGTTTTCAGTAATTGCTGTAATTCATATATCTGTAATAATCTTTAAAACACTGCGTCTAAGTAATGCTCGCAATTTTAAAATGTGACATGTTATTTCAGTTTATCTACTGTTAGTGCTTTACCCTCGCTTGAAACATTATAGAAATTTCATTTAAGTTACAGAGATAGATGTTGTGTGGGGAAATTCAGCAGTAAGGCTGTCAGACTTACTCTGAGGCCAGATGTAAGGAACATGCCTGATCAGAGCTTATTGCTTTAATTTGGGTGGTCAGGGAAAAGTGCAAACACTTAAATGGGCTGTCTAAAATATCCGAAAGCAAAGAAGACTTAGGTGACGGCTGAAGAGAGATAAGAGGAAGCGGTAATTTGGGTTTGACTGGATGAATGAATATCCATTTTCTTAGGAAGTTGTCTTTATCTCTGCAGGTGACCGCTACTGACCCAGACAAAGATGCAGATCAGGGTGCCATAAGGTATTCCATTCATGGTCAAGGGGCGGAGTCATATTTCATGATCAATGACATCACAGGGGAGATGTATGCCCAGCGCACCATGGACCGGGAAGAGCGTGCTGTCTGGCGCTTTGTTGTCATGGCAACCGATGAAGAAGGTGAAGGACTTACGGGTTTTACGGATGTTATCATCAATGTGTGGGACATCAATGACAATGCCCCCACTTTTTCATGTGCGCCTGATAATTGCCACTGTAGCGTAGCTGAGAACTCCCCTGCTGGAACATTAGTTGTGGAGATGATGGCCGTGGACCTTGATGACGCAGCCGTGGGCCAAAATGCAATCCTCACCTACAGAATTACTGAGAATGCACAAAATGCGGACAGCGCAGAACTTTTCGTGATTGATTCCAGCACTGGCACCATATCTGTGGCTGCAGAGGGTCTGGATCGAGAGCGTGCTGACACACACCATGTGGTAGTAGAGGCTCGGGATGGCGGGGGCATGACGGGCACAGCTACCATCACTATTGTGGTAACGGACATCAACGACCACGTGCCAAAATTTAGAGAGGACTGGTGTGGTGCTCGTGTACCTGAGAGCACAAATGAAGATGCTCCTGTTCTGGAACTGAGTGCTGTGGATCCTGATGCTAGCTCATACGGACATTTGGCCTTCAGTGTGGTGGCAGGAGACTCAGAGCAGAGATTCTACATGGTGAGCCATAGACTGGAGCAGACGGGCACTCTGAGGCTGAAGAAAAAGCTGGACTTTGAGCAGCCGGGAGAGCAGCGGTTCAACCTTACCATCAAAGTCGAGGACTCTGACTTTTCCAGCCACATCCACTGTCTGGTTGTGGTGGAGGATGAGAATGATAATGCCCCTGTTTTTGCCCCAAGCTCGTACCTGCTCTCCCCTTTGCCTGAGGATGTAACTGTAGGAACCAGCGTCATCCAGGTCGCAGCCTCTGATGCTGACTCAGGCACAAATGGAGACATTTTGTACAGCATTCTTCCCCAGTCTGACCTATATGGACATTTTGCAGTGAGCAACGCAGGTGTGGTCACAGTTGCTAGGCCGCTGGATCGAGAGACAGTGGCAGGTTATGAGCTGGTCGTCATGGCGACAGACCAGGGTACCCCGGCGCTGACTGGCAGTGTCACGGTCCGCTTGCCATTGCTAGACGTGAATGACAACGGGCCAGACCTGGAGACAACCTACATTCCCATGCTATGGGAGAACAGTCCGGTGCCTCAAGTGGTCTGGCTCAATAGGAGCTCAACTCTGCTGTATGTCGCTGACAAAGACTCCCCAGAGCAAGGGCCTCCTTTTTATCTCTCCCTGCCCTCTGTGTACTCCACTGACTTCCACCTACAGGACCATGGGAATGGCTCTGCCACTCTCACTGCTCTGCGGAGATTCGACAGGGAAAGGCAGAGTGAGTTCCACTTGCCTGTTGTTATGATTGACAGTGGCGAGCCACCGATGACAGCCACAAACACGCTGACCATCACTATTGGCGACCATAATGATAACGTCCATCAAGCAGGAGAGAAGGATGTCTATGTACATAGCTACAAGGGTGAGTTGTTTGTTCTATTCTCTTTGCCCCTGATTTTGCAACAGAACAAGGAGAGCAAGTTTGAATCAAGAGGGGAAAGTGAGGCTACAGCCCTAGGGGAAAGTTTTCACTGCCATGCGTGCTTGGAGTAGTCTGGAATTCATAATTGCTTTCTTTCTGTTACATTCTAAAAGTGTTTTCTTATGGTAATATCATTGTCACATCCTTTCTCAAGCTCCCAGCAGATTCTTCCCCTGCCAACCCTATGCCTAAAGCTCATCTGAACATCACAATATGATAAGAATCATGATTCTTCTCTCTTTACAGTGTTTCTACCCTCCAGGTAAGTTGGTTAGGCACATTGGCTTGTTAGTGTTTTGATCACACACTCAGCTACATGACATTTTTGGTAATTGTGGAAAACAGGAGCACCGTGACTCATCCAGGCTGCCATTGTTTACCCAGCTGCAGTACTCTGGCACTGCAGGTCGATAATAACATAATCCATACTGAGATAGCCTCGCTTCCTTAAGCTCCACACTCTCTGAAGTGGAGCACTGAGAGCCTATTCATTCCAGCAGTGGGACTCCACAGTTATGAGCATAATAAGTAGAACAGAACACAAGGATGCAAGATAAGGAGAAGAGAGGGACGAAAAAGATAAGTGTTGGCATCAGCAGATTCTGTCCAGACTGAGTCAGTATGTGTGTCTGTGTGCTCGTGTGTGTGTGTGTGCATGTGTGTTTACCTTGAACAGGAAGGATAGCAAATGCGGCACTGGGGAAGGTGTATGCCCCAGATCCAGATGATTGGGACAACAAGACCTACACTCTGGAGACGAGTGCAGCTAAGTAAGAGCTCACTGTTAAATGCATCTAATTTCCTTCCGAAAACATGCTGAAATGTGAAATTTTCAGTGTAGCAAATGTGTAGCGGTGGTAGAAGTGCTAATACCGTATCAGACGAACTGCCAAACTGAAAAATAAAGAGGATGTGGACTCAGCAATGAGCCGTATTTCCCTAACAAGGGTTCTCTCAGTGGGCCTGACTCGTCTTGACAGTTACTTTTCCTTATCTTAGTTCCATTTTCCTGGCCTCTAATATAAGCTACGCATTCTGATAGGCTTAAATCATTGCCATCATCGGTGATTGGCATTCTGGAATATAGAATCAGATTAAAAACAAAAACCAAACATAAAAGATGAGCAATCTTGTTTTACTCCTAAGATGATACAGTCCTGTTTTATAGGGACCTTGTGTTGCTATTCAGCATTCACATCCTTAAGATGAGATTAGAAATACCAATTGCATATTTGTTTTTTTTTCATATAGCAAATTTTGACAGTTACTATGGCAACTATCAAGCCCTTTTTACGATTTTTAGGAGCACAAGGGTTTTGTCATCTGTCTTTTGTCTTAGCAGTTTTTGTTTATCTGTTTCTCTGAGTTTTTTGTTTTTTAACATTGATTTGCATTCGCTTCCTCCTGGCGTGAATCCAGGTACCCCTGACCAATTTTCTGCGTGTCTGTCTGCCATCTGTTTGGCATATTTTCTTCAGACAAGAGCTAAGAAACAAAAGAAAGCCTGCTTTTAAATTTCTCTTTATCTGGTTTTATACTAAAGCAACTGTCTCCTGCTTAACAGCTTTTCTCTGTTTCTTCAGGTACTTCAGTCTGGACCAGAGCTCGGGAGAGCTAAGTCTGCGACAGAATGTTCCAGGGGGCAGCTACTGGT
>VUQJ01003679.1:56553-66744 GCA_015108635.1 Andinoacara biseriatus
TAACAGCAAATGGACGACTTCTCCACCTTCTGCAGTCCGAGGGGGATGATTAGGAGTTTGATGAATGACATACAGGAGAGGCAGTTAAAAGAACATTGGGAAACAAAAACTGACATTGCCAAAATTTTCAAAATAAAATGCTTAGATATAGCACCTCATATATAAGCAGAAGTGTTCCAAATGTTATGGTTTGTTTAAAGGTCAAAGAGCTGGCCTCTTATTGACGTTCCTTGTTGCCCGTCACAGCTAGGAGACAATTTTAAACAGAAGACATAATGGTGGCTGAAGAGTGACGGACGGTGGACCAACGCTCGAAAAGAAGCATCAGCGCAGCAAGCAACAACTTACCTGGATTGTAAATCAACCGATTAATATAAGACCGCGTTTCATGGCGCACACAGACGCAAAGCAGATTATCTAAACTCATCCAAATTAATAAAGTGTCAGAGAAGAGCATTCCTCCTCATTTATTTTAAGCCACTTTAAACTCCACTAACATGGATGGAAAGATTAGAGCAGGGAGATGGACCCATAACCTAAAAATGGCAGGGTGAGTCGAATAAAAGGCAGCATGAATGCAAGTTAGATACGAGCAGCTGAACAGACTCCTTGACCTCTAAAAGAAAGGGCTGGTGGAGATGAAGGGGAGCATTGTAAAGTATATGGGAAGGATACGAAAGAATCGTTAAAAAGAGAAACGACGGGACGTGATGTGGAGCATACTGCAGTGCAAAAACTGTAGAACAGGTGAAAATAATAGCTAGGCATGACTGATGAGAATTACGATAAAACTTTAATGACCCCTGCGGTTAAATTTGGTAATAGAAAAGGCCGAAAAAGGAGAGGGGGAGAAGGTGGAGACAAATTTAAAACCTGCCATCACAAACTTAATTACAAAGGCCTGTGTCAGCCTTTGGTTCTCTACTTCAGACTGCATCTCCTCTGTTGCTTCAGCTCCCTCAGCTGTGGTCAGCTGGCCAGAGAAACTGCTCATTGTGGTTTCTACAGTAAAGACACAAACAGGACATTACTCTCCACAGCCATCCACTGAGTGGGTCTATGTGGGTGGGTGTGTGTGAATATGCAGGGAGGTGTGCACCACAGAGCTGGAAGTGCTCCAAGATATCACTACAGCATTACTGCCACTTACATAACTGGACCTTTTCCCTTTCTTGTATTCCCTAATTTCTTCTTGTTCACTCAAAATGATTTTTTTCTCTTTTTCTTGTTTTCACAGTCTCCACCTCAGTTCTCCCACTCTGACAGTACGTTTAGCTCCAGCATCTCTGCATACTTGTTAACACGAGGACAGAACAACGCCTGTTGCGAGGGCTTCATACTTCACTGTCACAGCAGCATGCACCGAATGCCAAGGCAGCAAGAGCTGACAGTTACTCTGTGGTTTTGAGAAATTGCATTAGCCCACATAGGCGAAGAGAGCACAGCGACTGCCTCACAGTGTGCTGCTGAAATCAACCACATCCTTTGACAACGTTGCAAACATGAGGTAGAGTAAGGAAAGCAGGTCTATTGATGCGAATAACAAGGTTATATGACTGAGGTGCCTTCAGTGCAAACAGCCCTGGACTAATGTTTGCTTTGTGTTGTCCTAGTCCTGGGAAAGCGTGTGTTGGTTTTTTTTTTCTCTTTGAGAAGACTCAAGTGTGACGATTGAATATAGGCCTGCACTTATCAGCCAAAGGTGTTCATATTTCTATACAATTTATAAGCCCAGCTAATATATCGTAAGATACAGTGCAATAGCTTTAGCAGTTTAGCACTTTAGCATCAATTTTATTCCATTTTAATGAAGACCACTGGAGCTAAGAAGCGAACACCGGCAGATGGAAAGGGGGTAAGAAATGTTAACTTTGTAACTTTTAGTGCCCAACAGATTGCATTAAGGTCTGCCAACTTGGGCACATTTGAGACATGTCACTTCAGAGCAGATGATGGACGAGCTGTGGAATTTGATCCCTGTTTGTGTGAGAATGTGTGCGTGCTTGAATCTACCCCGTGTCTATCTATGGCAGCTTATAACTTCCTGTGACAGAAAATAACAACCAATAATGGGAGAGCAGGAAGAAGGAAATTGGTGTCAAGGAAATACTGAGTGATTACATGTCAGGAAATGGGCGTGTTCCAGTTCATCTTCATAACAGCCAGCTGCCATATGCCATAATGCCTGGATGAGTGGCTGACATTAAAGGCAGATTAATCACGTGACAGAGTAGCGTGACGCGGTCATCGACATGCATCGCAAATTGGAATGAAGTTGTTTTGAATGTGGGCAAAATTGTTGCACTGTATCGTCACCTTGGCCTTTTTTTTTTCATGTTTTTCGGAAAAGCCAAAAAACTGAACCAAACATTGAAAATATGCAGGCAAAAATAAAACTTTTATTAAAAATATGACTTAGGCCGTTATTTTAAGAGGGTGATGATATGTAAGATGCCTCCTGCTTGAAATTCTGGATCCAACCAAACTGGTAATTGGAAGTAGAAGAAATTTGGAGACAAATTCATCTCTGATAACTGACCTCGGAAACTGACCATTACAATTGTGACCATTTGATCTGTTTATTATTGGTTCAAATCAAGCTGGAAATAAGCATAATAGGTCCCCTTTAACATTACCTAAGGCACTTAGTCTAATGACATTTCTAAGCCTGTTTTTTTCTGTGGTGGAAAATATTTTTCTTTTTTTGACTGACTGACTGATTTGCTAATTACTTACTGAAAGTAGTCTTTTCAAGCTCCAGACCCTGAAAATTATGTAGCAACTCTTCGTGCCATTAGAAGAAAATTCTGTGCACTTAAAGTACGTACAGTACACAAAGAAAGCTGTTAGCATGACACAGAGCACATTAGAATGGCGTGAAAGAAGTTCATCAAAGGAACAAATCATTCATTCACTGTCAACAGCAAACACTCAGCAAGACACGTTCGCGCGCACTTGTTTTGCATCGATTCACGTGCACACAAAACGCAAGCAGAAGACATTCACAGTCTGCGAAGCGACTGAGCCGATTCTCGCTGATTCACGTCTGTGAAAAAAGCGCTAGCCTTTATTATTTTTACAAAAAATATGACGTGAGCTGTAAGGCATGTAAACAATCGGCGACTCTGACCAGTCACAAGTTCACACCCCATGCCCACCATATCCATTCACACACCAAGCACTCTCACACACACACACACACACGGAGTCAGCACTGCTGATTGTGTCACCCTTTAACCACCACCAAGTCACGGCTGACAAAGGAAGCGTGCGGCTGCTGGTGCTAAATGGTGTGACGGGGAGGGGGCAGCAGGGAAAGGGATGAAGGAGAAAGATGAGGATGACGATATTCTAAAATTAGCAGCCTGTGCGAAAGTGACAGATGAAGTCATGCTGGTTGTCACCTTAGTTTGCCACAGAAATCAGGTCATCTGTCAAAACCCTCTATCCTCTCCTCACTTATCCTCCTGCTTCCTGCTTTTTCGCAGTATTTTAATTTTCCTCATGTTTCATCTCCTGCTGAAAAATATCCAAATTACTTTCTCTTTTGGATTTCACACCGGCCAACAGATCTGGCTCAAAAAATGAAGCTGTGCAGCCAGCATTTTCATTAATGTGGAGATCCAAGGGAGAAATATAAATAAATAGTAATCATAACTTTTCAGTTTAACACTAAATGTTCATTAAGATGGTCGAGTTTTTCTGTCCTACAACTAACACGAAAATGCAAGTTTTCTTCTCTTCACGGTACAATAACTAACAACTAATAACAATAACAACCTCACACACACACACACAATACACAAACTACACACCATTATCACCACCTCTCTGAGCAAAGTTCATTTCTAATGGGACAGGTGCCATAAAAATGGCAGACTGTGCAGCAGGTACTTTCTGAGGCCAAGACTCCTGGGGAGAGGCCAGAGCTCTGACAAGACAATGCTGCTACCTTACTGTGCTACCATTTCACTGCCCCTTCCTGCATTACAAGTCAGTCAACCATGTGCCTCGAGGCAGTAAAGGTTCAACCGTCATGTTAAGCACAAAAGTAAGAGGAGAAACAGCAGACTATAGGTTTGTGATTGTGATGTCAGCGGTAATTACGTAAGTGATACTAAATCAAACAGCACGGAATTGGATCGAGGTGTTAAGGAGTGAGCGGTGTCCACCCATGGCTTTAGTTAATTTCAGAAAGTCATAGTTAGTAGATTTGGTAGCATTTTACAAAGTCCAGATTACCATTTAACTTCTGAGGCACTGATTTACTAAACTCTATAAACAGATACCTGCATATAAAAATGTAGAACCTGTAGGCAAGTTTCAAGATGGTGAATCCAGGTTTTATTTTGTTTTTTATTTTAACAAAATGGAATGAAATAGCAAGTCTTGAACCTGATATCCCCTACATGGACATCCCGGCTACACTGGAAGCCCAAAAAATTGGCTGTTGCCCCGAGAGGCTAAGTCAGCAAACGAGCAAAGGAGTTCCTGTGGATTTACTGCAAATACCAACAACTGAGGCTAATCTTACTCATCCCTCGCTTAAACCTCTGTGATGTTTTCTTAAAAAATGTCTGAGCTTTAGTAAAACTGTTGCAGCAGCTCCGAGGAAATGTTAAACTAACATGTTCTGTAATAGAGGTGGACGCCACACACCAAAAAGAGGGCAGAGGTTTGTCTGACACGCTGGATGAATTATACATTGAGATGACACTAGAGCTGCATGAGATTAATTTGGTGTGTCATGAGGATTTGGCAATTTCACTCATAGCTTAATATTTACTCATACTGTAACGAGCAGCAGTGTTTCACATTCTTCATCTTCTTAACTGTTTTAGTAGCCTCAGTGAGATGCTTTCACGGCGCCGCTGCATACCGAAAGTCTCGTCGAGAACATTGGCCGACTCAACTTCCTGGCTTTGTGTCCTCCTTCCTTATCATTGTTTCTCTTCATTCAATTCTTTTATTGTTTTATTGCATGATTTTATAGTTAGTCTTTAAACAGAAAGAAAACCTACTTAATAGCGACGGCTCGTCAGAGTCTACCGATGCTATTAATGAGTGCCTGGCACATCGAACGCCCACATCTCAAAGCAAAAAATATTTGTCCTTGGGCACTTCACTTCATCCTTTGGTACTCAAGAAATACATATGTGAAGAATGAAGATGGATTCAGTCAGAAATTTATATTTTTACAAGCAGTAATTGATTTAACTCATATAAAGCCTCCATAGCGCAGAAAACTGCTACTGCTGCCAGTCAGCTTGCTCACTGCTGCTGCAGTAAAACTAGACTAAGCCCCTCCCACTGCCTGGCACACACTTTTCTATGTATGTGCAGGAAGAAGGATAATAGTCCAATGTAAAAAAGTTCTCTGTTGAAACCATTTGTGAATTTGTACACAAATAATATCCAGCACTGTGCAATAGTCTTGATCATTTTGTTATATTTTGCTTCCAAAAAGTCAGACTTTCTTGTAATTTTGTAAAGTCTTGAGCAATTTTTCTTCAGGTTTTCTGAAGGCCCTTCAGAAAAGATTATTTTCAGATGAATATTTTTTGTTTGTTACGCCACTTAACACTGACCTACAAATCATGCAAGCAGGGCTGGGCGATACAGACCAAAAATAATCAAGATTTTTTTTTAGCTGAATGGCGATATATGATATATATGCAATATATTTTTTCCTTCCCAAAAGGTATAAATAAAAAGGGACTTCTGAGTCACACGGGCACTTTTTTTAAACATTCAGCTGTATATGTACATGAGAAATTGCTCAAAAATAAACTATTGGCATATTTAAATAATAATGCTTCTCAAATAAACTAATGCTTTTTTCCTCCATAACAAAACACTCACAGCTCTGCTATTAAAATTTAAACAGAAAAAATACCGAGCAAAAACAGCAAAAGGCTGATTTATTCTTTAAAATCCAGTCTGCAGTGAAGTAGACTTCACCAAAGTACTTCCTCCTGTGTAGTCCTGTACAGCCAGTACTCTGTGCAAATAACAAAACATGTAAACAGACTGAACAAAAGTCCATCCTTCAGTCAGAAAGTTTCTCACTATCTCAGTAAATCCACAGACATATGAACTGACGTATTACAGCAACAGGACCACCTGCTCAATGAGGCCTCTATGTGTCTGGCGGCTGCATCACGAACACATAAAAAAGACTCACTTCTGTTATTAAGGTCATGTGACTTACAATACAACCCAACAGCCAGGTACTCTTGGGGGTCCGGGCAACGCCAGAACGTAAGAACGGACGCAGTACAAAGACACAAAACACGGCGACAGCGAAGGAGGATTTCAGGTTTCCAGAGCTCTCTGACGTCACTGGAAAAACTAGCTACATTTGTTGCTAATCGCTTTTTGAAAAAAGAAAAAAAAAAAAGCCCTATATGACAGTAAGGCATTTTAAGCCATTTTATCGCCCACAGAAAGCCATAAAAATATATGAAATGTGACATCTTAGTAATAATCTGCATCTTATTAATAATTGTTTTGTCATGTAATGTTTCCTAGACCAAAGCTTTAAACAGGTAAATAGAATGTTGGCATTTCTTCTGCAAATTATTTGTCTTGTGCCTGTTTTCATAGAAAAATCAACTCCCTTAAAGGAAGGTACATTTATGTTTGGCAGCAACATCAAATGCTCAACAGAATAAACAGAAGACAATATGAGCAGCTATCCCAAGCTCTGAAGGAAACCACAGTTGCTCGCTTTCTGAAGAATCTTAAATCTGATGCGGTTTAAATTCTGTGTAGATGTCTGTTATGGAAGTATTTCCTTATCAAATCCAACTGTAATATTGACATCTACAAAACACCACATGAGTCAAAGACCAAAAAACAGAATATCTTTGAGAGACTAAACAGAGTTCTTGTTTCAGTCAAATTTCTCTCATTAGTAGAAGGTGCAACAAATAGCAACAGTAGGTGTGTAACGCCAGGGCCAGGATATTTAAATCTGATCTTAAAAGCTTAGTCAGGCAGGTTGCTGTGTGAAACAAGACAATATTTTATGGCCCCAGTCTGATGTCAACATCCTTCAGTCATAGACTATAATAGAAAATTACCTTATACAAAATAATATTCACACAATGAAAACTCTGTATATGCATGTAATGTAAACAGAAAAAGAAGTGAATAGTAGCTTAGGCCTGGCAACCTCTGGTCACTATCTATTTGTATTCCCCAACTGGTTGGTGAGTAGTTGGTGGAGATTGCTTGCAGTAGCCGTTGAAATCAAACTACTGGCTAATCCAACAACCCTGTATCTTTTTGCAACCAATTTCACTGTAGCAACTGCCTCCAACCTCCAGCAATCTCCCGCCACCAGTCACACAATACACACTTTTCTGACTTGTCTCTAAGACTGGGGCCTTAGCAATCAATTTTTACAGAGACTGGCAAAAACCTTTAGCAACCAGTTGGAGTATACACAATTGGTGGTTGCCAGATGTCACTGACTGGTCTCTAACGACTGGGGCCTTAAATATGGGCCAACTTGTTAGTGCACTGGTTTATTTAGGAGTCAATGAAAAAAATATAAGTTTCAATATAAGTTTCAGTAAATATGAAGTAAGACACCTTAAAATGTTATAATGGAAAGATATCAGCTGAATACAGTATTGATGAGTCACATGGTGTCAAGAAAACCTCTGAAAACCTTCAGACGGGTCTTCCTGACATAACTTTCCTCTACAACAAGGTACTCACTGAGGTCACAACAATGTTTAACTCCATCATCTTTAATCCTTAACACTGAGGATTAAACAGAGGGATTATACAGTCATACAGACAGTAAACAACAACACACACACACACACGTTCGATTGTTTCTAACCACAGTTAGGCAGGAACACCTCTCATGACTGAAAAAACAGCTCCAGTGCCTTTTCCCCCCTCACACTGTATATCCACTATGACTCATTCCTAAAGGCCAACTACCAAATGCTGACTCACAGTGTGGACAACAACAAGCATTTTAATGTCACTTTACGAGTCCATTTGCTTTTCAGTGAGCCCACAAACAGAAACAAATGCTGTGATTTAGGGTCTTTTAATGGCCACATGATGTGACAGCCGCAACCCATTTACACTGAAAAGAGAAGGCATAATAGGAAAGTGATGAAATGAATGCTTATTCTATTGTTTTACATTCAAATCAATTTTATTTATACAGCAACAAATTATATTATATTTTCTCGAGAGCACTAGTTTAAGATCAAGCTGTTACAGTGCCCCAACCCCAATTAAGCACATGCTGATTGTGCTTTAACAGGAATAAACCTTTATATTTAAATCACCAAGTTTAAAAAGTCAACTAGCTGCTTGAGTTAAACTGATATTGTAAAACTGTCAGGAAACAGGAAACAAACAGAAATGAAGCCTCATGTGGAGAAAAAAGTATGAAATGTGTGAACTGAACAAAACGGAAATAAAATTCACATTACATTTTGCTGGTAGTTTTGCTTTTGTTTTGGGTTTTTTTGATGATTTGAAATTTGTGTTGAGTCCAAACGGACTTGTTGAATAAAAACACACGAGTCAGAAGCATATTTCCAGGTATCTTGATACACATTAATAAATACAAAGCTCATCTGCTCAAGTGCCCTGACAAAAAAGATCAAATACTCCAAAGTTCAAATGAACTTCTTTTTTAAGATGCTGGATATAAAAGCCACTTTGCCTTAAGCAACATGAGCGAGAGTGAATAGTACAGAAGCAGACGCTGTGATGAGAATGGTGATTTCTGTTTGAAAGAGTCCTTGGGAATTGAAGGTCTTGCCTCTGTTGCTACAGCAAGAATAAGACATTAGGTTAAGTTAATTATTAGCGTCAAGCTATTGTAAGAGATGTCACTGTTGTTTGTGATATCCAACTTTTAAGAGCAGAATTGGTACCCATTTCTCTTGCATTATGATTTTGGTGTTGCAGCTGAAGTGTGGTTTGCACACTGTGCAACACCCTTGGCTTTGCACAGGTTCAACAGCCATGATCAGGAGCAGCTTCATCTTATATTAAATGCATAATTATGCATTTTTAACATTCAAGGTTCACTGAAATACCAGAGAGTCCATGATTATTTTTAGCTAAAAATCTCATGTTCCGTTATTACGGCCATTTTTACCCCAAAGACAAAACACACCTTTTGAGAAAGAATGTTTATGGGTTTTTTTTCATTGGCTTAAAGCCACTTAAGTCTCATCTCGTCTTTGTGCGAATGGATTATAAAACACACTGCAATATGTGGCAGGATTAACTTGGTATTTAGATTATCTGTTAACAAATGGAACCTTTTAAAAAGGGATTATATTTTGATTTTCTACAGATAGGAGCAGAAATATCAGTTTATTCGTGGTAAAAGGGAACTGGATGCACATTAACCTTTTCTGTTTACAATGTGCGATAAACTCCTGAGAACATGCAGACATGCAACGGGAAGCTGACTCAAAAGTCAACCCCAGTCACTGATGAGCAGATCATTCATTTGTGTGTTAATCACTGACTGCAATCCAATCTTCTCAACATAACACGCAGTCCACGGGCTTAAAAATGAGTTATGAATGTAAAACTGCTGAAACTTCAGTTTAGCTTTTGCTTTTTCCAACATTTTTATAAAGAATGACACTAACAGGTTACTATATCAGTACTCTCCAACTACAAACCAACTGAGCGACTTAAATCGAACGCACGAACATCTGCAACCTTGCTGATGCTTTTAAGGCTAAGGTGTATGTGTTGTTGAGAAGACATGAATTCGAAGGCTGATTAGGAATTCAAATTACTGACCTTCTTTCCCCATTTCAAAGCATGTGCACACAATCTTTTCAGTATCAACTGTTTCTTAAAGGTGACGCTTATAGACAGTTATTTTACACGAGGGAACAGTGCAGGAAGGTTTCCGAAATGAAAAGCAGACGATCGATGTTTCTGCAGTGTTTTCAGCAAAACTAATGTTCCTACCTGTCAATGAAAGGCTATCAGACTTTCAAATGCTCAAGTTTGAACTTTAAAAATCAAAGAAAAAGACATTGAGTGCTATGATTTGGTAATTAACTGTCAGCCAACAACAAACTAAAAAAGTAATGCTACAACAGGTTCTGATGCAAGCTTGTGAAAGAGGGTTCATGCTGTGACATTTAAATGTAGATGCTTCACTGGTTTCTGGGACTGCTA
>VUQJ01003682.1:7445-34765 GCA_015108635.1 Andinoacara biseriatus
AGTTTTTCCTTCCCACTGTTGCCAAGTGCTGCTCATAGGGGGTCGTTTGGACTGTTGGGTTTTCTCTGCAGTATTGTTGGGTCTTTACCTACAATACAAAGCACCTTGAGGCGACTGTTTGTTGTGTTTTGGTGCCTTATAAATAAAATTGAATTGAATTGAATTGAATTGAATTAAACTGAATTGAATTTTTAAACACAGGAGAAGTCCAAACTGCACAAACATAGAAATTCAACACGAGTGTGATTACAACATAAAAGCTGAAGGAAGCCTGCACATCAGCAGAGCTTCGTGGGCCTGTGTAGCCTTTTGGTTGACACAGACAGCTGAAAATGACTGACTGTGCATCCAGGAAGACGAGAAGGAAAATGATGGAGACTGCAGACGGGCAAGAGAGCATGACAAGCAAGAAGAGGTGGAAGGAAATCTCCTTTCGAGAAGCTTTGATGTGGATGTAGGTTTTTACCCTGCTGCCTCCACCTCAGCAGCAGCATCTCCAAACACTTAAGAGGCAGCTCCTTCAAGCCATCAAGTCCGTCCAATAACAACACATTACACATCAATCGATTCAAACACTCTACTGTACACAGGCCTGCTGTCTAATCTTGAACGTATCAGGTGGACCCGGCTCTCCATCAGTGCTGTCAGCATATGAAGACAGGAACATTGCAGATTCTGTCTGAAAAGGTTTAATATGAGTATAAATGACAGCTGACGTGAAAGGAGTTATAATTGCATCAATGTGTCAATATTTAGCTGATTAACCATAATATTTGCTAGTGTTACATAAGCTTGTTAAACCACACAGAGTGACGATCAACCTCGATCCTCATTTCCAGGAAGTTTTTGTCAAGCGTGAAAATGGCAAAGAGGTTAGGGTGAGGACCACACACAGTGACACACCGCAGCAGCTAAAGGCTTTATTTACACGGGCACGCATGAAACAGCTCAAAAAGAGAAAAAACAAAAACATCTGACGATTGCTTTCACATGCTGACAATCTGTTTAAATTATTGAGTTTTTCTCTAAAGATATGAAAAGAAAAAGAGGTAAACAATGAGTCTCCATTGACTGCACGAATCTCCAGCCAACAAACTCGGAACGGCAGAAATTCACTTCCTCTTATGTCGTTTCCCTCCTGCTGACATCATCCCCGAACTGTCTGATCTAACGAGTGTGAGTAATGCATAAAAACTGTGTGACGCTGCCCATTTTTCATTCGGTACGTAACACTGTGCACACAGAGAAACAGACAGAAATACTTCAAAGAACTTAAAATAACAGCAGCTTACAGTGATCGCTGAGCCTTATTATGGACCCAGGCGCCGCGTATCGAAGAGTATTCGCTCTCTTTTTTAAGAAACTTTGTCATCGTAACTGATAAAGGTTTTTACAGACAGTCTAAAGAGAATGTAGATAAAATTTTAGTAATTTCTGTGTGTGTCTAAGGGCCTAATGCCACTGGGAAAGCTCGTCCTGAGCAGTCAGCTGAATGGGAAGAACAGGATCTGCTGGGATAATAAGCTGGATGAAGGAGGAGACAGAAGAAACTGAACGCTCCTTACTATGCATGCAGGGTTTCAGCCCAAATCCAGCACCCTGAGCCTGCACGCTAAGGAAGGAGGCTGAGGACTAGTGCGTGTCAGAACCACTATCCTAGATGAAGCGGATCCATGAATACATCAGGAAGATGGCCACAAAGGATCATGCGCTTAGTGAGTACCTCAGGCAGCAGAAACCTGAGAAGGAAGATGAAGAACAGGAACCATCCATACCTTCCTATCCATACAAAAGGAATATTTAGGAATAAGCCTCGAGTGCCCTGCAAAGTTCAGCTCTTGTGTTTTTTTGGAACTCACAAAGACAGAAGTTTAGCTAAGAGGAAGTATGAGATCTATTGCAAATACATCTTTGAAACATAGACTCTGACTTTGCCCCACATCCTTCACAGCGTCATGAAGACTGTTTTTAGCCATCAGGAATGATAAGGTCGACTATTAACTTTTTAAATTACACATTCAATCTTCCAAAGTTAATATCTAGCTCGGGCCATTCATGGCAGCAAAACAAACACAGTGTGTCCTTTGCCACCTTTACCTGTGTTATCTTTGGACCAACAGGAACACTGATATCACTGCGGCTCAACACTGCGCACACACTGACTGTGGGTGTGGATCGGACTGCAAAAACACATCTTGCACAGCAACTGAATGAACGCGTCTGCATGTGAGGCACAAACGCAGGAGAGCTTTTCAGCGGCTGTAAATACACAATCACGTGAGTGTAAGTCGTGGTGCGTCCCACTGCAGGGACCCGTCTGGTGGACACACACGGGCCTCCCTTTTCTAATATGTGAGCTGTGAAGCTTGTGGCTGTGAAAACCACACAGTGCACTTTGGACATGTTTCGAGGGGTGTATTTATAAATGGCGAGCCCACCCAGCCTGGCATGCCTCAGATGCTTGGGGTGTTACCAGAACTGGCACCACTAAAGGACAGCAGCATTCCTGAAGCTCTCAACACTGCAGGCAAAAGAGCCAAATCCAACATATTTGGAGTCCTGGATGGTCTAATGCACAAAGGTCTCACACAGTAGTTGGAACAATGTGTCATTTTTTCAAATCAACAGTTTCTGTTGGAAAAGAGACGCTTTAAATGAGCGGGCGTGTGGCAGTGTTGACTGATGTGAGTGTATGTCAGGTCACACGGGCCGCTCTTCCTTTTTAGCAGGTCCAGAAAATAGCTGCTTTCTCTCTTTACACCACACCACACAATAGGAACACAAAGTGGGAGGTTGTCATAGTTTGAGTTCTGATCCATGAGCTTATAAGTTTTTTAATATCAGATAAAGCTACCAGCTCAATAATTATAATCATATAATTTTAAACATTTCACCTATTTCCTCATGTTATTGTTATGGAACATATTTCTTCAATAATCTCAAAGTAATTTTCAGATGTGGCAGGTCGTTGAAGCTCGTTAGTGGATCAAATAAATATTGGCTTGTGTCAGTTCGGCTCTGCTAATATTCAGAGCCAAACATGGTGCCACATTACAGTAAGTGCTGCAGTTTAACCTTAATTACTTTATCACTGACAGTGAAATGTAAATGAGTACATTAAAGACTCTCTGAACACTCTGCAGGTGGTTATAATTGGTGCTGTAAAACCAAAGGGGAAATCATTTTTATAGGCTGCCAGCAGAAACATTATTTGGTTCTTATGCTAGAAAAGCCCTCATACAGTTACAGGCCGGAAAAAGCTGGAAACAGTAAAGAAGATCACAAACCTCTCAGTGTGAGACTGACTCACATCCACTGAGAGCCTTATTAATTTACTTCTTTACTGATACAGTTATCCAGTTTAAAGGGGGAGGGATTAACCTGGGATGTTGATTTAGATATAAATGCCTCACATGCAGCCTGGGGCCACATGATTTACCAATTCAGTTCAATTCAATTTGATTCATAAAGAGCTAGTTCACAAGAGCCACCTCGATGTACTTCACACTGTAGTTTACCCTGCCCTGCAATATTAGGAAGAAAATCCCAATAAGGAAGCACTTGGCAATGGTGGGAAGGAAAAACTCCTTTTGAACAGGAACCTCAAACAGAGCCACGCTCAGGGAGGGGCAGCCAGCTGCTGCTGACACAGGAACACATTTGGGTGCAAACAGAAAGAAGAAATGGAGCCATAGGATTCAACATAATCTCATCATTTTGTGGCTGTTTGGAGGAAAGAACTGGACTTAGAATTTGAATTGCTGTTATCGAGCTAATTAAAAGAGCTTTGAAGCCATTTACAGTGGGGAAAAAACAGTATTTAGTCAGTCGCCAATCGTGCAAGTTCCCCCACTTAAAAAAGATGAGAGAGCCTGTAAGTGACATCATAGGTAGACCTCAACTATGAGAGACTAAATGAGAACAAAATTCAGAAAATCACATTGTCTGATTTTTAACAAATTTATAAGGGTGGAAAATAAGTATTTGGTCACCTACAAACAAGCAAGATTTGTGGCTGTCACAGACCTGTAACTTCTTCTTTAAGAGGCTCCTCTGTCCTCCTCATTACCTGTATTAATGGCACCTGTTTGAACTCCTTAACAGTATAAAAGACACCTGCCCACAACCTCAAACAGTCACACTCCAAATTCCACTATGGTGAAGACCAAAGAGCTGTGGAAGGACACCAGAAACAGACTTGTAGACCTGCACCAGGCTGGGAAGACTGAATCTGCAATAGGCAAGCAGCCTGGTGTGAAGAAATCTACTGTGGGAGCAATAATCAGAAAATGGAAGACCTACAAGACCACTGCTAATCTCCCTCCATCAGCCCGTGGGGTCAGAATGATCACAAGAATGGTGAGCAAAAATCCCAGAACCACACGGGGGGACCGAGTGAATGAGCTGCAGAAAGCTGGGATCAACGTCACAAAGGCTACCGTCAGTAACACACTGCCAGGGACTCAGATCTCGCAGTGCCAGACGTGTCCCCCTGCTTAAGCCAGTACATATCCGGGCACGTCTGAACTGTGCTAGAGAGCATTTGGATGTTCCGGAAGAGTATTGGGAGAATGTCACATGGTCAGATGAAACCAAAGTAGACCTGTTTGATATACACAACTCGTGGTGTTTGGAGGAGAGTGAATGCTGAGTTGCATCCAAAGAACACCAACTGTGAAGCATGGGGGTGGCAACATCCTGCTTTGGGGCTGTTTCTCTGCAAAGGGACCAGGACGACTGGTCCGTGTACTGTATTTTGCTGCACGAGATCGTGCATCTGTCATGTGTGAAGATGATTTTGCTACAGAAAGCACAGTTCATCTTTTTGTACCATGGAGGAATGTGGTCAGTCAGAAACTCTATATACTTTGCCGAGGTAACTTTCCCACCTCCAGGACCCTAAAGGGGCCAACAGCTCTCTCCCCATGATTCTGGCCCAAAACATGACTTCACCACCTCCTTGCTGATGTCAAAGCCTTGTTGGGACATGGTGGCCATCTACCACTCTATCCATCTGCACCATGCAGGTTTGCAGGGCACTCATTGGCAACCATTTGAAATGTGCACTTGCCCACATGGAAAAGCCAAATGGTAGAGGTATGTTTGAAGGAGTTAAGGTTAGGTTACCTAACACTGTACCAACTGTCAAGCATGGTGGTGGTAACATCATGCCGTCCAATTCTTCAACAATGCAAATCAGCACCTAGATGGTTAAAACGTGGGCACTACTATATGTTCCAACAGGACAATTATCCCAAATAGATATCAAAACTGGTTTTGGAATAGATAAAGCAGGCTAACATTAAGCTGCTGGAATAGCCTCCCCCAAAGCCCTGACCTGAACCCCATTGAAAAATTGTGGATTACACTTAAAAGCTGGTTCTGTACCAGGAAACCAACCAATTTAAATCAACTCTGCCAGTTCTGCCAAGATTTGTCAAATATTAAACCGGAATTATGCCAGAAGCTTGTTGATAGCTATATAGGGACATTAAAACAAATATTAGGTGGGGATGTATGTATATATTTGAGCCTGACCAATGACAGGTGAAGTGTGTAACACAGATTATATCTTCATCGTGGCATCAGTTTGTGGGTGGGATTATATATTAGGGAGCAAGTGAATATTTTGCGCACAAAGTTCATGTGTTAGAAGCAGGAAAATGAGCAAGTATTAAGGATTTGAGCAAGTTTGACACAACTGGGTCAGAGCATTTCCAAAGCTGCAGCTCTTGTGTGGTGTTCCTGGTCTGCAGTGGTCAGTAACTATCAAAAGTGATCTAAAGAAGAAACAGTGGTGAATCAGAAAAGGGTCATGAGCAGCCAAGGCTCATTGATGCCAATGGAAGAAGGTGGCCTGGTCTGATAAATCCATTTTTTTTTTAACGTCGTCTGGATACAGGTGCATGTGTGTCATTTACCTGGGGAACACCTGACACCAGGATGCACTATGGGAAAAGAGAAAGCCGGCAGAGGCACTGTGCTTTGTGCAATGTTCTGCTGGGAAACCTAGGGTCCTGCCATCCATGTGGATGTTACTTTGACACGTACCACCTACCTAAGCATCTACACTCTTTCACGGAAACGGTTTGCCTATGGCCTCTTTCAGCAGGATAATGCAAACTGCCTCAAAGCAAAAATGGTTCAGGAATAGTTTGAGGTGAGGTGTTGACATGGCTCCAAATTCCCCATATTTCAGTGGGATGTGCTCGACAAACAACTCAGATCCATGGAGGTGTAAGTACTTACAGGACATACAGAACATAAAGGGTCTGTTGCTAACATCTTGTTGCAGATACCATAGCACACCTTCAGGGGTCTAGTGGAGTCCATGCCTCAATTGGTCAGGGCTGTTTGGTTAGCAAAAGGGGGACCAATTAGGCAGGTGGTCATAATTTTATGCCTGATCAGTGTATAATTGACCTGTGTAGATTAGAATTTATTTTGGATTTTCTCTAACTTGTGCACCCAATTCTTGTGTTTTAAAATCACTAAAAGATGTATGCTGTCAATCATAGCCAGGAAAAAAGAAATCATTAAAAGCCCAACATTACCAGGACATTCATACTCGTGATGTAAACTTCTGACTGCAGAGACTGCACGTACATCCCATCGGTTTCCCTTTTTTCAATTGCAATCATATCTGTGATTCATTTTAATACCTCTAAACTAGCATTAACATCATTGTTACAAAAAAAAAAAAAGTTTACCAACCTATTTTGGCTTGTAAACACACCTTTGTACTGATAATAAAAGTCTGTTATTTGTGGGTTACTGTAACTGACCTTGCCTAAAGAAGTCAACATCTTGAAGTCGATGGCCCTTCGATGCCGAAGAATCCGGAGAATCCCATCCAGGTACACTTGATCTTTGCTGAAGCAACCTGAGACCAAAATACACGAAAATAAAAATAAAATGCTACAGACGACATCTCTGTGTTCAGCGTGATTTACTCACTAAAGTTCAGCTGACACTTGTGACTGTTCAGTTCTTTAATCCAAAGAACAGAGGAGCTTTTCAAATGCTGATTACAAAATGTAAACACCCTGCAGATGTTATTAAAAGATTAAAACATGTATTATAAAAAAGGGTTCATAATGAAGAAAGCAGACAGGAAATAAACACAAGTGGGAGCATTGCGGCAGGGTAGAGCTGCTGTCCCCGTTGCCCCCAAAATTGTGTTGTCACAGCAATGCAATAATGAGTAGAAATGATCGGCACTTTGGGTGCTCATGTAGAGTAGAAAAGCACTATATAAGAACCAGTCCATTTACCTTTTACAGAAAGGGGCCATGGAGCTTAGTGCATGTGGCCTGATATCATTTTAAGTACTACACTCTACCTTTCCCAGCTTCTTCATATTGTTCATTATATGCTTCCTGGTTTATACCGACTGGTGAAGACACTAGAACTGAACTGCAAGCAAAGATTATTCATACAAGCAGTCCATTAGTGATACCAGCCTTTGTGTTGATCAGGCAAACCTGGAATGCACTAGAAATTAATTTTAATGCATTATTTGACAGCCATTTAAATACAATTTGTGATCCCTTTATAGTTATAGTTATGCAATCTTTTGCAATTAAACAAAAAATCTGTTAGAGTTCTAAAGTTTACTAAAGCCTGAAATTTTCTCTCAGTCCATTTCTCTATTTTGCTCCATATTAGAAGAACTGTTTTCAAAACTACTGTCAGTCCTTCTATAATATCTCAACTAATGATTTTGGTTTTCTAATATTTTTTCTTTATGTGGTAATCACCATAAATTTGAGCTAACCCCCACCTGGGATTATACAAACTTGGATAGCTCCTTTTGGTGCTGCAGTGCAGACACAAAAGGTTTTAAGACCTTTACAAAGGACCGTGTGGTCCAAACACACCTTTAGACTTGGAAATACTTAAATACCAAAATCTCATTTGCCTCAGATATCATCATTCAAAATCTCAACTTCGTTGATACACCATAAAAGTCTTAAGTAAAGTTTTCAGAAATGTTATTTTAACAATATCTACATATTAGTAATTTTGCATGTATTTCCAAAACTGAAATTTGAACAAAAGAACCTGTTATGGAAGAAAAATAGTTAATAGTTAAAAGTTGATCAGTGCATTGAATCATAAACCTAGACTTTATTTCATTATATTTCCATTTTGCAGGTGAACCTAATAAAATGGCTGCAATGTCTATAAATTCTGTGTGTGTGCGTGTGTGTGTGTGTGTGTGTGTGCGCGCCCGTGCTCACCAGGCTGTGAGGTGTCCGTCTGTCCCCTCTTGGCCCGCAGGCAGTACTCCCAGCGAACGTCCGGGTCCTGGACGAAGCGTGCTATGTGGCTGAAGAGCTGGCTGAAGCTCATGCTGGTGGCGTGGTACACCGTGTAGTAGAGCAGAGCCGCGCGCCACAGGTAGGGCTGTTTCCGTAGCAGCACGCTGTGCAGGCTGGCCAGGCCCTCCTCTGTGGGATTGGCTGGTTTAAGTCCAAACTGCTTCCTGCCTTCTGTGGTGGCCCACGGCTGCATACTGTTGTTCACACCTCGCAGATAATGTGTGCCTGAGGGGAAGAAAACAAACCCAAGTCAATCAAAGGGACTGCAGCCACTTTGCTGCCCCTCCATGCCTGTCTACACATGCTTGACATCATTTTTTAAAACACTAGCATTATAACACACCACTCTGACACCACACAGCACGGTGGTTCTAATCTATATCACATATTATGATGTCATCATATTGCTAAGCAACCACCTACAAATGGGCTAAATTGATCTATCTGTATTGTTTAGGCACTTATAAACACTTTATAAAAGCAATGCATCAGTTTAAATTCATGACAATGAGATTTAATTTGCATCCACAAAACTTTCAACATTTCATATATATTATGTCATGTTGTCTAGCAACCACCTAACAATGGACTGAAAATCACAAATCAAACTATACAATAACATGGGCATGTACTATTATTTTTAACTAGTGCAATGTCCAATCCAAATCTACATCTTTGCACAGACGTTGTTTGTAATTGCACCAAGAGAAAACGTTCCTTTGTGTTTAGTGTGAAACACCATAATAGCTATATTTTGACATTTTAATGTGCCACGTAACATTTACAACATCAAGAATACATAGCAAAAAGGTAAGATAGATTCAAGTTTAGCGGCTGACTGCTGACTCAACTATAGACTGTATATTAAAGTTGGACATAGCCAACGTGACACCATTCATTGGTTTGTAGACTACCACTCTGACACAACAGGTTTGTCATTTTGCCAGTGACCACCTTGTTTTTTGTTTTTGTTATCTTAAAGACAGACGTGGCCATATTTTTACATGTGGGTAAAAGGAGTTGTCAGCTAATGCTAGTGCTGGCTAGAGACCTTGGTTAGAACAGTGACTCTGTAAGGTATCCAATGCTGAACAAATGGCGCCTACCTGTCACGCCCCTTGTAATGCATAACTTTAAGACTTAATTTGAATTTAAAAAGCCATTTATATGAAAATTCACCCCTGTGCTGTCATCATGATGGAGGAAATTAGCTACAGATATACACATAACTAAATACATTGTGTAGCAGGTTGTAAACATGTTTTTTATGTGCTGTAATGCTTGGCATTTTAACACAGGAGTCTTTTGGGACTGACTCACTTTTGTGGCCAGCCGCCAGTGGCCGTTCTTGGAACTGCAGTTTGAGACTTTGGTGCAGGGATCCTCAAGTACAGGCCTTGAGGGCCGGTGTCCTGCAGGTTTTCGATGTGTCCCTGATCCAACACACCTGAATCAAATGGCTGAATTACCTCCTCAGTATGCAGACAAGTTCTCCGGAATCCTGGTAATGACTTCTATATTTGACTTAGGTGTGTTGAAGCAGAGACACATCTAAAAGTTGCAGGACACTGGCCCTCGAGGCCTGGAGTTAAGGATCCCTGCTTTAGTGCCATTTTAATTTTTCTGCCCTGGGAGTTGCCACTTGGACTTCAGCTAATTTGACTGGAGGGTTTATAAGCCATAAGCCATGTCAACGATAATTGATACTAATAAATAATTAGCTCTTTGTTTGCACATTGCTGTAGTGTGATAGCTAAAACTAATATATAAATGGGGAAAGATTCCTACAAAGCTTCTACATTAATATCTGCTCACCAATCTCGTGCCTCAGCATCCCCTCCAACCAGTGCTGTCGAGCTCCAGACAGGTTGATGGTCAGAGTAGGACGACAGCTTTCCACCACCATCACAGCCTGAGATAGCAGTTCATCAGACAGACGCACAACAACCTGGAGACACAAACAAGGGGAAAATCATCATGTTGAGCAGAATTTTGCTCATCCGCTCCTTTGTGGAAAGTGGTTCAGTTGAATTGTCCCCAAAGCAGGATCAGAAAGACCAAGCACACTGTCAGAAGATCCATCATCATCAAGCTTGGTTCTAAGCTGAGAAACAAGTTAAAGCTAAAATATAAAATAAGTCTGACCTGCTGTGATATACTAAGCATGCTCATTGTGGCTACTACACTTACCTCCCCCACACAGCCTTCTTTCTGCAGGTATTTGCGCACAGCAGCCCAGACCTGACTTTTTGGAAGCACACTGCCACCTGTCACCTCCTCAAAGTTCTCATAGGAGCCAAACTTCCTCAGGACACACTCCATGATCCCAACTGCCTGCAGTTAAACACATCATCATCATCATCATCATCATCATCATCATGTGCTTGGATGCCGACTTTTAGACTGTTTGATTATGACACACCTGTTCAAGGAAGAGGCCTGAGCCCTCTCTGTACTTGTCCAGCACACTCCTGGGCTCGGGCTGCGCATACTCAAACTGAGGCTCATACTTGTAGTTGGACTGGAAAAAAGCCTGTTTCTCCTGCTCCAGGTTAAGAGGTCTAAGGGCAACAAGCAGGCAGGGCTTGGCGGTCGTAGGGAGTGTTGAACCACCAACCCCTTTAGCTATGTGGGGGAGGGACGTGGCAGGACGCAGTTGCCCCTTGCTGGCGCGTAGCCCCAAGGAGTAGTTTACAGAGCAGGTGCTTTCACTGCGACGCATCCAGCCGCTCACTCCCAGGCTGGGGCTGGTCAGGCTCCGAGCTGGTGGTGAGGGGGCAGCTGTACCACTGCGCCAAGGAGGCTGCAGGATCCTCCGGTCCCCCGTTTGCTCCTGAGTCCCTCTCATGCGCTCGGAAGTCACCTCCAAGCTGAGGGGCCGTCGGAGCAGTGGTCTGGGCGCAGCGCCACATTTTGATGATGATGCTAACGACCTTCTCTGCACCACCTGGCTGTTGCTCGTCTGGGCTGGGAGTCCGTTGTGAAACACCTTTTCCCTTCTGGTGACACCACACCTTTTAGCCTTTGCAGCAGAGCTGCTTAGAGTTTTGGGTGGATCTGTTCGAATATCTGTTTCCACCAGGTGCCCGACACTTCTTTCACCCTCAACCTGATCCATGAAGACTGCACCCAAGTCCAACACCATCACCACGGCAGCTGCGGCTCAGGCTGCACCTCGCTCCAGCCCTGCACTGCTGACAGAATAGCAAGATTAACACACATTGCTCATTTTAGATTTTCAGATTTATTCAGCTGTATTCATCCTTATAAGAAAACCATTATAGGAACAAGTGCCATAAAACCATCCCGCAAGATTCAACATATAAATCCATACATATGGAAAAAAAATATGATTTTTAAATATTAAAAAAATAAAGTTTCTTATGTAATTTCCATATTTTATTCCTAAGAGACAAATAAACCAAATAGACAAACAACCACTGGGCTGCAAAGCAATATGGAACATTATAAGTCATATTTCTGTTGGCTGCTGTCCATATACATTTAAACTCCTTTATAAACTTTATATTAATCAGGGTCTGCAGCTTCTTTGTTAAGATTAATGAATGTGACCTGTGTGCTGCTTACTGTTCATGTTGCTGAGTGTGAAAGGAGAAGCTGTCATTAGAGTTAATACACAAAAAAACAAAGGAGTCTAAACAGAAGAGCTCAATGCAACTCCTCCTGTAATAAAACTATAACCTTCACTTCAACAGCATTTTAATTTAAGCTTCTCCACGGAGTTAGCTGCCATGAGAGTTTCACAGCACCTTTTCTTAGTGGAGCAAGACAAAAACAAATCAGTTCACAGCAAGCCTTTCCTGCGAAGAGCCCTTTAACTACCCAAAGACATAAAAACAAGTCAAACAAATACTAACCAAGCGGCGAGTCCCGGGATTTCTGTGGAGGATTTGGAATTTTCAGCCTTTCCGTTCGCTCATCCCGGCGGCAGCTCCACGCAGCCGGAGTGGAGCTTTCGTCTGTCGGTGTGTGATAATAATGATATGCGGATAGCGGTTCAGTGAGGAGCGGGGCCTGAGGCGGCTGCCTGGGCCGGCCAGGAAGCGGAGGTTGAGTTGGAAGATATGACGCGTCACGCCCGTGTACGCCGTGCAATACGCTCCTCTGCGTCAGTACGTACAAAGGAGACGGATGGGAACCTGATGGGAATCTGATTCCATAGACAAATTCCACAAACAGGCAACATTAACATGCACCTGATCTACAAAGCAAAAATTCTCTGCAAACAAAACCAAAAAAAAAAAAAGCTGCTTATCCATAGACTGTATAGAAAAGATGGACCCAGCCACTGTGCAATCAATGTCAATGATGATGGTTAGGCATTTTCATAAATGTAATATTACTATCGGGAAAGTGCTGCTCACATGTCTGAAATCAAAACGAGTGATGTAAAGTGAAAATAATAATTAAAAAAAAAAATTATCATTTCATACCATTCCAGTCCACTGAGAAGTACCTTGCAAGCACCCCCTGCTCCACACCTAGCTGAACTGCAGCCAATTCCTGTACAAAATGGCTGACTTGGTTTAACTGGTTTGTAGTAAACTCTAAGAAATGCATCAAGTGTCTTTAAAGGTATCTGACTTAACATATTTTTGCAATTTTGAAAACAGTTTTATCACAGAAACCATGGATGAAAATCTCAGAAACCATTCAAATTAATATCCAGCTTTAGATCAAAATGTTCTAAAGATGACTGTCCCATGTGTATTCCTAAAGTGGATGATAATTAAAACATGTTGAATATGCAGTACAAATGACTTCAAGGTTTTATCCATCCATCCATCATCCATTTTCTTCCGCTTATCTTGGGGTAAACCCCGTAGAGGTCACCAGTCTGTTGCAGGGCTACCACAGAGAGACAGACAACCATTCATACTCACATTCACACCTATCAGCAATTTTGAATCAAAGAATTAACCTAATGCCACAACGACTTCAAGGTTTTAAAGAGGGATTTATTCATATATCATTCAGAGCCTGATTTATTGAATATTAAAATAAATTAATAAATGTTTGGAGTTGGTGTGTCCTGTTCAGGATTATCTATGATGACAGCATGAACTACAATACCATCCATTCATCCATTCATCCATCCATCCATCCATCTATTTTCTTACACTTATCTGGGGTCGGGTCAAGGGGGCAGCACCCTAAGCAGAGAAACCTAGACCTCCCTCCACCAGCCACCTCCTCCAGCTTATTCGGGGGAACACCAAAGCATTTTCAGGCCAACTGAGTGATATAATCTCCCCAGCGAGTCCTGGGTCTACCCCATGACATGCCTGGAACACCTCATGAAAGAGGTGCCCAGGAGGCATGCTAGTCAGATTCCCAAACTACCTTGACTGGCTCTTTTCAATGTAGAGGAGGAGTAGGGGCTCTACTCTGAGCCCCTCCCAGATAGCCGCACTCTTCGCCTCCTCTCTGAGGGAGAGGCCAGCCTCCCTTTGGAGGAAGCTCATTTCCACCACTCGTATCTGTGATCTTGTTCTTTTGGTCACTACACAGAGCACTCCACCCTTTTCTGGCTGAGGACCATGGCCTCAGACTTAGAAATGCTAATTCTCTCTATTTGCTACTTCACACTCGGCTGCAAACCACTTCAGTGTGAGCTCGAGGCCACCGCCTGGTGAAGCCAATAGGACCACGTCATCCTCAAAAAGCAGAGATGAGACCAAAGTTGGCCACCAAAGTTGAAGCCCTCTGCAAATTGGCTATGCCTAGAAATTCTGTCCATTAAAATTCTGAAGAGAATTGGTGACAAACGACAGCCCTGGTGGAGTCCAACACCCACAGGAGATGAGTCCGGATTATAGCTGGCAATATGGACTGAGCTCTTGCTACATTTGGCCCATAACACTGTCCAGACACCTCATACTCCCGCAGAACCCGCCACAGGATACTCCAAGGGATGTGGTCTCTGGAGCTTGAAAATCACCTGAGGGATGTGGTTGAATGCCTTGTCCAAGTCCACGATACACAACGAACTTGAGTTCTCATTCCTAATCCATAGGGTGTAATATGATGGAGCTAAAACATCTTAAACTCTTCTGGGAAGACTTTCCACACGATTTAGGAGCGTGTATATGGGAATTTTTGACCATTCTTCCAGAAGTGCACTTGTGAGGTCAGACATTGATGTTGGATGAGATGGCCTGCCTCACAGTCTCTGCTCTAATTGATCCCAAAGGTGTTTTTTTGGGTTGAGGTCAGGACTCTGTGCAGAACAGTTAAGCTCTTCCACACCAAACTCCTTCATTCATGTCTTTATGGAGCTGCTTTGTGCACTGGTGTGCAGTCATGTTGGAACAGGAAGGGGCTATCCCCAAACTGTTCCCACAAAGTTGGGAACATGAAATTGTCCCAAATGTCTTGGTATGCTACAGCCTTAAGAGTTCCTTTCACTGTAACTAAATATCCGAGCCCAACTCCTGAAATACAGCCCCACACCATAATCCCCCCTCCACCAAACTTTACACTTGGCACAATGCAGTCAGACATGTACCGTTCTCCGCCAAACCCAGAGTGGTCCATGGAATTGTCAGACAAAGAAGCTTGATTTGTCACTCCAGAGAACACATCTCCACTGTTCTAGAGTCTAGTGGCGGCGTGTTTTACACTACTGCATCCAATTCTTTGCATTGCGCCTGGTGATGTAAGGCTTGCAGTTGCTTGACCATGGAAACCCATTCCATGAAGCTCTCTACGCACTGTTCTTGAGTGCCATCCATGCACTATTTGCCTCAGCATCTGTTCCATGGCCTACTACTTTGTGCTAGAGTTGCTGTCCTTCCCAATTGCTACCAATATTTAGTAGTGGGGAAATTTCACTACTGGACATGTTGTACAGGTAGCATCCTATCAGGGTACTATGCTGGAAGTCACTGAGCTCCTGAAAGTGATCCATTCTTTCATACATGTTTGGAGAAGCAGTCTGCATGCTGAGATGCTTGGTTTTCTACACCTGTGACCATGGAAGTGATGGAACACCTGAATTCAATGATTTGGATGAGGGAGTGACTACTATTGGCAATATAGTGCATGTTGATTTATTTTATTAATCAGTACTATAGCTTGAAAGGGAATTTTTCTGAACAAACAACTGATTAGAAACATAATTGTACTTTGCTTAAGATACTCTATTAATCACCACCAAAATATCTGAATAAATGTCAAGGTTTCTCTCTGCAGTGGCTATGTTGTTATCACCACCCCACAATGTTTTGAATCATGAAGACATTTTTCTATATTACAACTACAGTACAAGTGGTTATATGTATTTCAGTTCAATTCAATTTTATTTATATAGTGCCAAATTACAACAAACAGTTGCTTCAAACCACTTTATACTGTAAGGTAAAGACCATAATTACAGAGAAAACCCAACAGTCAAAATGACCCCCTATGAGTAGGCACTTGGTGACAGTGGGAAGGAAAAATTCCCTTTTAACTGAGGGGAGAGAGACAGAGCCAAAGACATGCTATGGCAAAGAGCCAGAGATTAATAAGAACTAATGATTAAATACAGAGTGGTGTATAAACACATATAGTGGAAAGAGGAGAGTGAAGAAGAAACACTCAGTGCATCATGGGAGCGCATATATATATATATATATATATAGAGAGAGAGACTGTAAATGACTTTTGGTTACAATCTCAAAACCTGAAGAACAAGTGGTTGTGTTGGCTGCTAAACATCTACCAGGGTTAGGGTTAGGATCCACCATTTTTATGAAAACTTTTTCCCGTTAGGAACACCAAGGTGAAAAATCTTTCATAG
Organism: Andinoacara biseriatus; assembly: GCA_015108635.1. Lineage (NCBI taxonomy): Eukaryota > Metazoa > Chordata > Actinopteri > Cichliformes > Cichlidae > Andinoacara > Andinoacara biseriatus. Next base: position 23,574 of record VUQJ01003682.1, read on the forward strand.
ACTGTAGACAGCTGTTGATGTTTACTAAATAACTTGTAAAACAGTGAGATACAGATTTGAATAGTTTGGTGGGGATGGTGTCAGGTAAAGAGGTGCAAGACTTTAACTGGTGAATAACTTTTTCCAGATCTTTGGAATTTACAGGTGAGACTGTGGACATTGTGTTTGTGGCGGTGATTTGATCAGAATGTGGGGCAGCACCAGGTTTCAGTGTTTGGCTTCAAATCTCAAACTGTCAGTGGTCTCCAATCTGAGGTTAGGCAAAACTGATCTAGATGACACTGACACAGCAGGACACAGGATAAGACAAGTTGTCACTACTGGAAATGCCTTGCTTGGACTGGGCGAGGCTGCTGCCAGACACAGACTGTTTACTTCAGGTGTCCACATTTCAGCAAACTATATATTATATTATTTAATATAAATATTGGCTAATGTTCACAGCACAGAAAGATAAACAAGTCTTTTTCCTGGTTTTCCAAAAACAGCAGAGTTGAGTTTTTTTTTAATTCAGTTTCAGGAAGCAAATACATTAGTCCCAAATGTAAGACAACATTTTTTCTACTGATAAAACTGTTAGCTGATGTTTCAGCTGCTCCTCAAAATGCGTCGCTTAACTCATGGCACAAAGACAAAGGCTGAGAAACAGTTCGACATACAGTAAAGCTGATAGTGATAGAAGATGTGATGGATGGATGATGGCAATGAAGACAGAGAGAAAAATGAAGAGTACTCAGGGTGATGGAAAGGATATTTTTCTTAAAGCTGAATCTTTTTATGTGTTTGCAAATAAAACATCTCTCATTGGGTTGTCTTCATCATGCAGTGCTGCCCTTTTCATGCTTTCCTAACTGCTACTGGCTACTGTATATAACTGTGAGACTTCATAACTTCCATTCTCTTTGAAATTCATCTGTTATCTTCCTTTTTCACAATTGATGACAGACTCAACAATAATATAGTTCTTTGTATAGCATAAGGTATACGGCCATTAAAACAGTCTTATTATTTTGTTTTGTTCTCAGTTTTTATAGAACACATTTCACTCAACAGTTAGAGGCCATTTTTACAATGGGACAACACGGACCCCATGAGGTCAAACCAGGAATTACAACATTCTGTAATTTCTATCCAGCATCCTCATTTTTCAGATTGCTGGTAACACTTCAGAAAAACAATGATTCTTCTTCTTTTTTTGATTTCCTATACATAATTTACACAGCACAGATTTACAGAGCTTTCTGCTTCCCTCCTTTGCCATGTATAAGCCACATAAAAAAAAGGGACACCTTGTAACTGTGTGTTTTCTGCAGACTCACATAGCAGCACTGAGTTCAGCAGGGTCGAGCAGAAGAGTTCGGTATAGCCAGTCACAGGGGTCAGATCTGCACAGGAAGTACTAGCAGCTGTAGAAATCCAGATTTTGTTTGTTGGCAGCAAATCTCTGATGCAATTTTTGTGCAGAGAATAAAGCCAAGTTGAGAAGATGCAACAAACACATACGCACATAAAAACTGAGCTGATAAAGAGGAGATGGAAAAGAGGAAACAGAAACTGCAGAATAACAGTGTGTGAGTCATCATCGGACTAACAGCTCAGTTCAATAATTCAATGCTCCTCTGTAAGTATGAATTATTGAACCTGGAGACGATGTCCTGTGCTGTGAAACCATTCAGATGAATATTTCTCCTTTTATTAACATCTCCTTTTCCCTTCTTGTATGATTGAGTTCTGGAGTCACTGAACTTCAGTGAGTCTAAGTTTATAAAGCAGATCACAAGACTTACATGTGTTCACTATATAAATGGGACACAGACTTAATAAAATAGATTATTTCATTTTATTTATGTGAGCTCTCAAGTGGTTTCAGTTACAAACACTAATGCCGCCATGCCACCTGGAACCAGGACAGTTGTAAAAGCTGTAAAGTTTACGAAGATATGAATCACTACATATGATAGTGGACAGAGTGAACGTCTTCAGAGACACTGCCATGATACACAGGACATTTGAGATAACAGGATGGATGAACATCTGTGGATTCTCTAGAACAAAAAACATCAAAAATAATCATCCTGTAAATTCCTCATTTGCACTTTAAGATAAAGGACAAAGATATCAAACACTAAATTAAATTTTCCTATATTAAAGATTAAACGCCTTTAAATTTGCTCCTAGTGATGCTTCCTATTTTTCTCTGTTCCTCACATTTTTCTTCTGGGCACATTTTTTTTATCTCTTGTCCCTTCGCTTTTCAGAAACATTTAACATCTCATTTAAAATGTCCCCTTCATTCTTTTCCTTCCCTCAGTTTCTCTTTCACTTCTCCTCCTCATTCCACTGCAACCATAGACTGTAAAGAAAGGATGTGCAGCTTCCAAGCACAGACAGTAAAAAACATTGATGCACATCCGGCTTTTGCAACCCGAAACGCTGATCCCGAGGCTTCAAAACAGGACTTCAAAAACCAGAGGGTGAACGCACATCTATCTTTGAAATTGTCTTTGCTTCCAAGTCTGAAAAGTGATGTGAGAAGTGCCTTAAACCTTCTTTTTAATGGCTAGCCAGGGTTTGACTCCTCAGGTTGCAAAAAGGGTGTAGGGGTTAAAGTGGGATTTGGCAAGTGGGGGAACCCTAATAGGGGTAGCAGCACAGAATGAGGAAAAGAATTATTTAGAAAGTCTCATAACTCATTTAGTGAGGCTGCTGATATTCACTGTTCTTTATTCATTTAGCCAATTAAATCAACAAGATATAAACAAATGTTTCATGAGCTATATGCCTGATTTCCAACCACTACATACTAGAAAGCAGAATTTGGTGAGTGAATCTAATCAACGTTGTCACCTAAAATATAAATTTATGTCTGCTACCCTTGAGGGATACTAACAGTGATCATAAACACCACGTCTGCTCTCTACCGATTCAACATCACTCTAAACTTCACCACAATACTACAAACTAACCAATACAACCTGGACCTTCTACCGTTAAACTGGTCATCAACTCATCAAGTCAGCTCAGGGTTTCATCCAGATGTTCACATTTGAAATGTGTTGGCAGCATCTGACCAATCTAAAATGTGCGTTTCAAGGCAGAGTTGACGGCCACTCTGGGTACAAAGTTGGTGGACAAAGGTGGGCTTCCTTCATAGAAGCAGTTGCAAAGCAGCCTGAGGAGGCTGTTACAGAGGTTGAACCATAGGCACATGTGGGAGTAGAGTTGGCTGGAGCCAGGCGAGGTTCTGAACTCTCAGACAGGTACCGTTTGTCCACTGAGAACCTTCGTTTAACCCCATGTATAAAGGAACTGGAGGTACAAGTGACGCGCCTCCATATCAGAGCTCCGGAGCTAGAGAAAGGAGGACCGCCTGCTACAGAGCTTTAAAAAAATGCATGCTGGAGATGGTAGTTATTTATTTGAATGAGCAAAAGGTGACATTACTCACCAAAACAGTAGTCCTGGCAGATGAGTTCACTTCAATTCATAAAACCGTATTTTCATCCGCTGCCTCTCGTGGTACAAAAATGGTGGGATCCAGTGTTGCTGGCTGCCGTCTGGTAGAACGAAAATTATGTGAATCAGACCCCAGACAGGAAAAGGAAATCTAGAGTTTGTCAATATGTTGAAACAGTATTTTCTGAAGGACAGCCTGGCTGGCTGCCCATGTCTCAGTGTTTGCTACTTCTCCATAAGAACTGGCTCAGCTGCAGGGCTGGCAAAGGATCAAACCAGGGGATCAACTCAGACCAGGCAGTGCAGAAGAACAGTTCAGGGAGTCAACTTGGCCACAGGGCAAAGCACAGGAGCAGTTCTAGAGGTTGGCTTGGAGGCAGAACAATATAGAGACACAGTTCTGGGGTCAGCAGTAGCGGAAGGACGCTGAAGGCTGGGCAGGATCGATAGACCTCTCAGGAGGCCAAGGAGGAGGCAAGCAGGTGTGATTGGGTCACCTCACACCTGCTGGCCTCGATGGCGAGGCAGAGCAGATGTGCTGGTGGTTTTTCAGTTATATTAGGTTCACTGTTAATTTTAACATAGTCACAGAGCAGACAGAATGAAATAAAATACATACAGAACAAAATGTCATTCCTCCATGACAAGGCTAGGATCGACCTATAGATACTGACATAGCCCAGAAGCCTATTGGAATATTTTGTATTCATAATGTAGAAAATGTTGGACCAATCAAGAGATTAAGATAAGCCACATTCTGCTTTTGAGGAACTGAGAAATTTTTTTTTTCTGGTTTCTACTAGTGACACTGAATATCATTTTTGAAAATCTTAAACTTAAAACAAGTTAAATTTTCATTCTGTGGGACTTGATATAAGCTGCAAAAGACATTCTTTGATAGGTGGATTGCTCTGCTATACATAATACATATGCAACAGCATACAGCAGTAGGAAATAGCTTTGACTTCAAGTAGGAATATTTCTGTTAATGAGGTAAATCTTTTAACACTTACACCAAAGAATGGGCTGGGAAGCTCACAATGCAGCCAGTGTGGGAAAGCTGGAGTCCATTGGTGAAAATCTGAAAGTGCAGATAAGCATTGCTGAAAAAAATAGTGACATAAAAAGGATTTGGATGCACAACTTTTCACGCAGTGCTCGTCGTTGTTTTATTGTTGATTTGTAACAGGACAGCTGTTAATGTGAGATTCAGATTAAAAAAAAAACATTCCCTGACATTCCTGTAATGAAAGTGAATCCTGTGCACACGGCATCTTCCTCTTATCTCCACATGAATCGCTAATAAAGTGTCACAATCATTTCATCACACCCGGCCGTGATGAAACACAAACTACAAAGGCAAGTTTTAAAATTATAATGCCATGCATTAGCGCTCACTGAATATTTTCTTTCATTTTAGCCAGACGCATTTTAATAAGACACACTGCATAAATTTGCATTTTCTGCACACTCCTCTCACTCACTTTTGCTGGAACGTGGACAGCATTTGAGGAAGTTAGTCACAGTTGGGTTTCAATGAAGACACATGGAAGAGAACAGCATTCAGCACTCAGCAACACATTTAAGACACGACTGCTTAAAGTGAGAGTAGAATTTAATACACTAATATGTGATATGTAAGGGGAGCAGCCAACAGTTCTGCCAGCTGAATTTACATGAGTTTTAGTTCTTTGATTTAAAAAATGTTTTAGGTTTAGTCAAATTTTTTCCTAGTTTTAATCAACAGAACTTTTTAGGTGCTTTAAAGTTCCTCCTCTGTAATCTTTGATTTTCAGAGTACGCTTCACTCAGCACAATCCTATTTCCTGTGTGCCTTAACAGGGAAAACATGAATATTGAGATATTTTTAACACATATCTAGACAACACCATTATTAATCCTAAATATCATCCTTTAAGACAGAGGTCAGGACTCAGAGGGCAGGCCAGTCTGTCAGGGTTCAGCAGTGTGGCAGGCAAAATAGGAACCAGCAGGACTCGGGAGGCTGAGCATGGACTCAAAAGCACATAGTTTGATTGCTGGTTACTCATGAGATACAAGGCGACATGTAAAGCTCAACAGGAGCAAATAATCCAAGAGACTAAGAGTCGAAGGAAGCCGCAGAACAAGAAAACACGCTTACAGTATGGGAGCCAACATGACAAAGAACAGAGGTGAGAAACACAAGGCTACACAGCTGAACCCAATCAGAGAAAACAACACAAAAGAAGCAAAACTATATAAAATGTACAAGAGGCAAGGGACCAACAAAATAAAAAAGGAAATGACAAAATGTGACAGAGATACAGACTTGACATGAAGAACAGAGGGAACAAAGAATTAAACACAAATAAACTATAACCAAGAAAATGACTGAGAAAAATAACAAAAACCTGAGAATATAAAGGAACCAACCTAGAAATCTCCCAGAAAGGACACAAACTTCAAAACTACAAAACTACAACAAACTAAGAATTAAACAGTGACTTTACATAATAGAAATCAGAAACCCAAAACAGAGTTCCCCGGCCTGGGCCTAGAGGGGGCGGGGAGGATAAGATTTCAGGTAGCCAGGCCTCTATCATCCGAGGAGAGCTGGAGAAGGCGGGCCCTCTCCTGATTGTATCCAGATGAGCACGGTGTATGGCCAAAGGCATCGCCTACTTTACCTCACCCTTCATTCATGTTTTACACGGTGGTTTTAAAGGTTGCCACAGTTAGGACTGAGTCATGGTTGCTAAAAACTTTACAAAACTGACTGGATTTAGTGATGCAGTAGGTGTAAAATATTGAATAAAATGTTATGCTGCATGACAGACTTTATTTTCACTCTTACATTTAACTTTATGACATGCAAATTTTCAAGTGGATCGCTGATATTTTCTCCAAGTGTATGTTGGGTAAAACTTCTACTTTCAGTGAGGTTTGCACCGCCCTCCTTTTTTTTTTTTTGACTCTTCCTATCACTGTTGCAACCTCTGAGCGCTCATTCTACAAGTGAAAACTCATTAAAAACCACTTGAGGAGCACAGTGAGACAGGAGAGACTGAGTGGAATTGCCATGTTGTCCATAGAGAATGAGACAGCAAAGAAAATGGACATACAGAGCATCGTGGACAAGTTCCTGGACAAGTTCCTGAAGTACTTCATACTGAAATTGTGTTTGTGAACATGTAGGCTGCAGTGCCAGTTTTATTAAACCTAAAAGCTACTGATACAGGCTCTGTGTTGAAATGGATAAAGTGGGTGTCAAAATGATCTGATCGCTATCCATGGTCCTGAAGTGCTTTGGATTTGTGTTGTTTAATCATTAGTTACCATGTAGCCTAATGTTTTTGTTGTTCTCTTGGTGTGTTATATTTCATGTTCCTTTGATGGACTTCAAAATGACAGAGTTGTTTTCCGTGGTGCCGAAGCTTGTAAGCCCTGCTGTTGCGGGCATGTGCATGCTGTAATATGATGTTATGATGAGCTTTATTATTTGGGTATAAAGGGCCCGGTCATTTGCCTCGCCCCCGGCTCTGATTTGTTCCGCTAGTGATTGCACTTGGTGATGTAAGGCTTGGATGCAGCTGCTCGCCCATGGAAACCCATTCCATGAAGCTCTCTACACACTGTTCTTGAGCTAATCTGAAGGCCACATGCAGAAAGTTGGTGACCTCTGTGCACTATGTGCCTCAGCATCCGCTGACACTGCTCTGTGATTTTATGTGGCCTACCACCTTGTGATCAAGTTGCTGTTATTCCCAATTTCTATCACAGTATCACAGTTAGCTCCTGAGAGTGACCCATGCTTTCACAAATGTTTGTCTGCAAGCCAAGGTGCTTGGATTGATACACCTGTGGCAATGGAAGTGATTTGGGGCAATAATTGATTTGTCCATGTTCATTTTTTTAACTGTTAAATATGTACTTGCTGACAAATAACGTGAAACTTCTTTTAAAAATGGACACTCTTTTGCACACACTGTCAGGTAGTGTCATGCTCTCTGTTGTAAAGTCTTAACAATAGTTTTTGTGTCCTTCTCTTTGTGTTTTTAAATTTTAAGTCCTCTTAGATTTTTTGTATTGCCTTTCCATGTGTTTTGTGTTTTCTCGGTCTGCCTGTTGTCTGTGTGGATTAATTTATTTCCTTTATTTTTAAAGATTACTTTCCCTGGGTTTTTGTGTTTTTACTTCCCCTTTATTCCATTTCTCACACTTATTATCTTCTTGATTGATTTCACTTGTGCCTCAATAGCTCTCCTTCTGGCGTATTTAGTCTGTGTTGTCCCTGAGTCTTTGTCACATTATTGTCATTTCTCCAAATCTTACATGTTGTTGGATTTTTAGTTGTTCTACACTCCCCTCTTTGTGGAGAGCTTCCTCCAAAGGGTGTCTGGTGTCCTTAGAGACAAGATGAAGAGCTTGGTTAGTTGGAATGGATTCAGAATAGAGCTGCTACTTCTCCACATCGAGAAGGAGCCAGATGAGGTGGTTCAAGCATCTGACTATGATGCGTCCTGGGTGCTTCTAATGCGAGGTTTTCTCGGCAAGTCCCACAGGGAGGAAGCCCAAGGGCAGACCCAGCACATGACAAAGAAAGGGCATTTGGTAACAAATACATTACAGACGTAGTTAAGGACATTCACTGTTATTAAAGCAAACAGTATCTTCAATGTGACTGTTGTGTAGTTTGTTTATAACTCAAAATTAACATTTAACTTTAAGTGACTCAATTTATGCTTCAAAAAAAAAATTAGTTCCAATCTGTAGATATGATCTTGTTGGTTAAAAAAGTTGAAGTATGGAGCTGGAGTCTATCCCAGATGACATAGGGTGAGAGGCAGTGTACACCCTGTACAGGTTGTCAGCCTGTTGCAGGGTCAACAAAGAAAGACAGACAACCATTCACACCTATGGGCAATTTAGAGTGACCAATTAACCTAACCCCAGCATGTCTTTGGAAGGAACCCACACAGACATGGGGAGAACATGCAAACTCCACACAGAGAGGCCCAGGCCAAGGTGGAATTGAACCCAGACCTGCTAGATATCATTCCAGTTGTGAGGCAATAGTGCTCACCACCGCACTGCTGTCTGAAGTCATTTTGTTATTAACTTTAAGACAATTTTCTTGTGATTGGATGATATAAGGGAAATCAAAACAGGTCCACTAATTTCTGAACTGACATGTTGTAAGTTATTGATTATGACAGAATATCACAGCTTAAGTTCTACATTTGTCACCTCAGTCACACTCGCTGTGACTTCACAGCTCTTTTCTTCCAGTCAAGATAAATTAGGCCTCTCAAAGTATGAGCTGAGGAGGAATAAGACTGAGAGGACGGAGTCACTCCACAGTGACTGATGAGATAACTCCACTTCTCCTTCTCTGTATAACAAAAAAAAAAAGAAGAAGAAAAAAAAAAGAAAGACACCTCTTTTGTACTGGTTACTTGCACTGTTTCTGTACTGGTTACACAACAACTTTTACTAACTCGGTACTGAATCCGAAATTTGTCCCTAATCTCAGCCTGTTATTTATTTAGGGGTTTTAGCTATTGGGGGTTTTCTCTATCAGGGAGAACAGTTTGCATGTTCTCCCTGTGTCTGTGTGGGTTCTGTCCAGACACTCTGGTTTCCTCCCACAGTCTAAAGACATGCGTGTTAAGGTAGTCTGTGATTCTAAATTGGCCGTAAGTGTTAAGATGAGCACGCAAGGTTATCTTTCTGTGTTTGCTGTGTGGTAGACTGGGTACACCCCTCACTCTCAGCCCACGACAGCCAGGATAGGCTCCAGTCACCCTGGGACCCTGAACTGAATAAGCAATTAAGAAAATAGATGTCAAAATACGCAGTGTGGTAGGCAGATAGTGGACCATAATCCAACACTTGGGAAACAGTTTAAGCTGAAAGAGCAGCTTTAGTGCTGGCTGCCGAGGAAATAACGTTCAAAAACACACACGGAAAGAGGGCCAGGAAAACTAAACACTAGGAACCACAGAATCACAAAGAGGAGGAGTACACAGTGGACTGAGACAACATGACAAATGGGGCAAGGAAAGACTCAGACAATAAATACGAATGTAACAAGGCCAGGCGGAAACAGGTGGGAAACATGGCAGGAACAAATCAGGGATACTGAGACAGGGGAAGTTAATACAAAACACATATGACAAAAGACTATCAGGAAAAAACAGGTAGTCAACAACGAGGGAACATCTTACAGAGACGGAGACTTATGGGAGCACAGGGAAGGCTGGGAAAAACAGAAACTCCTGGAATCAACACAATCACAGAAACCAGACTGGAGGAACAGGAAAGGGAACCAACAAACCTATAACCATCCTGGTTATCCAGTCCAAACTCATATAAAGTGTTTGTGCCAATATGCTGTGTTTGGTTTTCGTCAAAAGCAGCATTGTGTCTTATGTCCCGACATCTCCACTTTCGTCTCTCCAAAGAACATTGTTTCAGAAATCTTCTGGTTTATACAAATCAGGCGTGTCCAAACTAGGGTTTCATTTTTAATTTGCTCGCAGTACGTTCTAAAAATAAAAGGGAACATGTCCCAGACATTGTAATTCTTAGTTTTATCACTGAGTGGAGCTGTTGCCTTGAACAAAGCAGTTTCTGCACACAAAAGAAGCACATTCCAAGAAAAAAATTTGCCATGGTTCACTAAAAATGTCAAAACCAAAGAAACACAGGATTGCAAGTGAGTGCAGAAAATTTCAGACACGCTGGGAAAGTTTACATTTCTTTATAGAAGTCAAGGGGAAGTGTGTGTTTGATTGACAATGAAACTATTGCAGTGAAGGAGGAATATAATGTGCAACGATGCAGCAAAACCCTATATCTGGTATGTCCTACACTGGAACCAAGAGAGAACAGAAAATAAAGCGAATGGCAGTGAACCTTCTTACTGAGCAGTATTTTTCCTGTTCTAACAAAACACAAGAAAATGCTACAATAGCTAGTTACAGGGTAGCTAAACTCCTTGTGTGACATAGGGAACCATTCTCTGATGATGACTTCATAAAACAGCGCCTCACAATAATAATAAGACTTATATAGCACTTTTACAGTTTCATGCACCATTCATTCACACCTCAATCATGCTTGGCAGTGGTAGGCTACTAATGTAGCCACAGCTGCCCTGGGCAATCTCACGAAAGCACGGCAGCCAATTTGTGCCTATGGCCCATCCGGCTACCACCCAGTACCAACCACATTCACGCAGTCTTGCCCAGGAACACAATGACAACATGCGCTCAGACGAGGAGTTGAACTACCGACCCTCCGGTTGCAAGGTGAGCACCTACTCACTGCACCACTGCCACCCACATTCTTTGTAACACACTAAACGATTGTTTAGTGTCTTCACCAGTGTCTTCTACTCCTTGTGGTAAATGGCTCTACTACTATGTCTTGTTATGCTGTGTTGCCTTGTGTGCAGTTTTGGTTCACCTGGCTCAGAGGATTTCCACTAACCTACTCCACTTACCTGTTGCCTCTGGTCTGGTCCTCCACCTATCAACTCTTTTTGCTGCAGTTGGATTCTGTTGCCCAGCTTCCGTGCCTGCCCTCTTGGAGACTCTCCTTCTACGGGAAAACCAGCTACCCCTCCCAAGGACAGACTCACTCATCCAAGCTCAATTTCTAGTGCAAATCACCTGTTCTCTCATTTTTCTGTGGATTTTCTTTCTTGGACCAGCTGGACTTAATGTGGCTCTCCTCTGCCATAGAAAACG
>VUQJ01003683.1:8149-18915 GCA_015108635.1 Andinoacara biseriatus
AAAAAAAAAAAAAAAAAAAAAAAAAAATTTTTTGTTGGACAAAAAAAAAAAAAAGATTTCTAGCTTAAAGGCCTTAGCCTTAAATTCTTTAAAACTGTCTGTGATTATTTCAGACTTTTGTCCTTCAAAATTTTTACTCCTTATTTTTCACAAGCTGCTTGATCAAAATAGTAGAGCTGTAAAAAATATCATAAATGTCATTCTTTAACCTAAAACTTCATAACTTTTTCTAAAGAAAATACACAAAAAATGTAAATATTTAATCATTTTATACTGTTATGCAGGTTCAACAGGTTTTTGTACACCGAGGATGTCCCAGTTCAAATTTGAGGTATCTATTGAGATGGATGTTAGAATCACCAGTTTGGGTCAGATCATGGGTCATGTGACACGCTGTGGCAGACAAGACTCAAAAACAGGACTGAACTTAAATGAATCTATGACAACAATGCAGCAAAAACTAAACAAGGGACAGACAATGTATGCACGCATAAGGTAACGAAAGGGGTGGAAACATCCAAAAATTACACTGATGAAACCAGGAAAGCAAAACTAAATACAGTGCGCATGAAACAAGACCCTAACACAATAAGACAGACTCAAAAATGGAATTGAAAAAACAAGACAAAAAACTAAAACTGACCTTAATTTGAGGAAACAGAAAATTCAAGAAGCAGGTGAAAACAAAGTTGTTAAATCCAAGCACGGAGAGAGAGACAGGGAACAATAGCACAATGCCACAAAAACCTACTGCAAACTGATGGTGACTTAAATACACTCAAGAGGTAGTTAGGGAGAGGGAACATAACTGGGGAACAAAAGGCACAGATAAACTAAATCAAACAGAACGTAACATAGCAAAAGGAATGCCACAAAGATGAAGGTTTGTCAGGATACAAAGAACACAAGGAAAACTATATCCAAAACCCTAATTGTCCTGTCGCCCTTCCCTGACAACAGGTCGTAGTAGATGACTGCCGCTCCCTGAGCCTGGTTCTGCCAGAGGATTCTTCCCGTTTAAGGGAGTTTTTCCTTCCCACTTTCACCAAGTGCTTGCTTATGGGGGGTTGTTTTGATTGTTGGGTTTCTCTGTAATTATTGTATGGTCTTTACCTTACAATAAAAAGTACCTTGAGGCGACTGTTTATTGTGATTTGGCGCATTATAAATAAAATTTAATTGAAATAGATTTTAATTAACTAAACTGAAGAGATCTATTATAAAAATTGTGCAAAACTCAAAATACCATACAAAGGAAATGCAATAAAGAGAAGGCAAAACCAGGAACCAAGAACTTAAAATACTCTGAAGGTAAGATAAAAAAGCAAGCTCATTTCAACTTACTGCAAGCAGCTATAAAGCCATCCACAGCAGATGAATACGGTGAAGGAGAAAAATTAAACGGACTAAGAATCAAACTGAACATTATTAAGCATAAACAGCACTAAGGAGTCCAAATACACAAAACGCTGGGTCCAAGACCCAGGACCATGACAGAGATAATCTTTTCTCTCACTGCCATCTTGGTTGCAAAATATAGACGTACTGTAATGAGAGTGGGCGGGTCTAACCATGAAATTGCATGCTCACAAGATTTATAAAAAAGACAAACTTTTTTTTCAGTATGACTTGAAATGAGTGACTAAGACCATAAATGTAGCAGGAAGGCATTTACAAGGTCAAGTCAGGGGACTATTTTCCCATACACATCTATGGGACACTTTGTTTTTGCAAGCACAGCTATTGTCATGTGGTGGCCTTCAGACAGAATGCAGGTGGAAGGCACTTCTGCATTGGCTTCATTTTTCCAGCCCCGGAGGTATGTCATAGGACATGATACTGTGTGATAATAAATAAATTTCTCTAAAACGAAGTACCGTGAAACCTAAAAAAAATACCCTCTCACTGCTCTCCGAAACATTAATTAAGAATTAATCATCCACTCATTTGTCAGGCTAAATAGGCTAAATAGATCAGCAGTCAAAATTTGATACAGCCACATATTAAAAGGGAATTATTAGCCTGGGTCAAAATTGACGTGAACCATGCTGTGAGGGCAGGACATATTTAACAATATGTAAGGGTTAAATTATTACTATATCTGAAATAAAGTTTAACTGGAAGAACGCAACCACTGAAAGTTACATGATGTGATGAGCCAAAAATAAATGTTCCTCACTTTGCTGAACTCAGACTGCACAAGGCACACAAACCCAACTATAGGCAACTGTTTTGGTTTGTCATCAAGTTACTCATGGAATTAATTAGCAGCAGCTGAAATGAGCTGCCACCAGCAACCATTTTAAATAGTGGAAATAATAGTCGGCCACAGCTAAAATGAAAAACTACTTCCCAAATGTTTTGTACACTGATCTTTTTTAATGAGAAAGGGAGAGAAGAAATAATGGATCTGCTAAGCTAAGCAGCTTAGTGAATTTTGCTAACCTGGGAATCAGAACAATGAACAGTCAATCACCAGAGTAACCAGTTCTTTTTTTTTTTTTTTTCTCTTCTGTTCAGGCTCAGATGCAGTAAATGCCACTGTTATAGAACTGGACAATACACAATACATAACAATAAGGAAAGACTCACATTTTAAAAGGGACTTTTATTTTAGCAGATACACATTTATTAAGACATAGCTGGATCAGGCCTTATACAGTAGGAACCGTTTAGGAGATCTCTATCACCACTATGAGTAAAATAACACGTGTTTTTCCCCTAGAAATAGCTATTTCATTTGTAGGTAACGAAACTCATCACACGCTATTCAGCTGATTTATTTAATGGTGTTTTGTGCCTTTTTGTACAGTGTTAGTCACTTCTGTGGACCTTATTTAGGTTCTAATCAATGCTAAGGTTATTCTAAATTGATTAGGTGGCTGCTGCTGTCTCTTTCCTTTGGACACTGAGTCAAAAACCTTTTTCAGAAGACATTCTGACTCCTCATAGCAGAGCAAGCAGGTGGAACAACTAACATCTAAGAGTAAGCACACCAGGAGCGCTCAGTCCAACGCCAACCCCTGCATAAATTTGAAAAATGCTAAAAAAAAGTGGCGTGAAAGAGGGAGAGAATAGGGGTGGGGATGGGCTGAGGAGGGGGGACATGGATATGTGAGGCAAGAGCTGCTCAGTGACATCCCAAGGCCATAGGAAAATGGAGAGCAACACTGAATCGCAAGGCATCTATCTATGAAAGTAAAAGGCTCTTTTGAGGTGGAGGACTTTTCCTCTCCAAAATACCCTGAAGCAGACATTAGTGTGGTGGAGGACCATGCTGGTCCCAAGCCGTATCAATTTGAGCTGTTGGTTCCAGGCCCGTAATGCCCAAAGCTGGAGATCGCTCTCTGTTTTCCTCTCTCTCACTATCCAGGGACTGTCTTGCCATCTGCAACTATTGTCAGGCCATGTGATGGTCTAAGGGGAAAGACTGCAGTCCCGTGCTACAGCAGCAAAAGCATAAATCAGAACTGTTGTGCAAAATTTGGAAAACACTGTGCCAAAGATTTAAAAACAAAAAGTAAACTCCTGTAAATGTTGAGTCTTGTGCAACATACATTAAAATGAGAGTGGTAAAGAAGTCTAACTAATTAGGGAAGACTTTAATAACTTGGTGCTGTTGTACTGCATTCTCTCTGTGTTCTTTATAGCTTAATAACAATAGATTTCAAAGTAACAGATTCAATTATTTTGAATTTTAGACACTGGAAAACTTAAATTATCTTCTTTTCATAACTTTTGCTTTAGGTTGTATTAGTTTTGAGGTCAAAATCAGTGCTAGATTTGACCTCCACCTCACTGGTGTGGACTGGGAAATAAGCACTGTAATCATGCATTCAAAGAAGAATCATGCATTTGCATCATAACAATACCTGGGCTAGTTAAAATATAAAAAAGGGCTGTTTTGAGTATTACATATATTTCTGAAAATTCCTACAGCATTTTATAAAAATAGAACTTAGGGTTTTTCTGCACGAGATTAGGTTGTTTTCCCTTTGGTAAGGCACTAACTGTAAAATTACTGCCTCTAAGAGGATATCAGATGAACAATTTCCATCTTAATCACATGAAAAAAAAATTGTAAATCTTTTCTCAGAAGTGGGGGAAGTGTTTGTATTTTACAATTCAGTCATTGCACAATTGAATACCTTCACTCAGTAACTACTTACTGGATTGGATGGCCTATTTTTGAGCATGCAACACTCATTCTTCTCCCCTCAAAACATGTGATATGATCACATAGCCTCAAGCATGTTTTAATGAGTTGCTGAACAAAAATAACTCTTTTTGCTCTCCATGGTGAGTATAGACTTATTAATCAAAAAATAAATAAAATGTCTCAGTTCACCTCACCGTCTCACAAAACAGTTAAAAGACATTTCAAATAAAAGGCCTATACTAACACATATTTACATCAGGCTTTGGATGCTTCAAACCCATGAGTAAACTAAGAAGGAAATCACCCTGTCTGTTATTCAGGTTCAAGGAATGCGAATGAGCAGTGTTTCCTCTTCACACTGGATCTCTGTTGCTTTTGATCAAGTTCCCAATCACATCCATGTCTGACCTGTTCAGACTCCAGCCCTCTGTGGACAATCATGCCATTTCCGCTAGCAATTTATACCTCCTGACAGGTTAGGGGATTGAATGTGCAAGACAGTGTCCAAGTAGTTTTTGCCAGCAAAGACCTGCTCCATCAGAAGGCAAACTTTTGTTAGAGGTTTTGGGTAGCAAATGATCATATATTCACCAGCACAGTGCAGTTTTACTCCCTCAGCAGCAATATCGCTCAGTGTCTAAATGAGAAATTGCCAAATGTTTTCGCATCAAGAAAATCCATTTATATACACATTAGGCCAAAGACCCCAATTTCATTAGCTCTTGTTCCAAAACTCCTCATCTGATATGATCTTTTTTTTTTGGGGGGGGGGGAGTTTTGGAACAAAATTATTTAACTATGTGCACAGAATTATTCAGCAGTGTGCACTGTGCAGAGAGTAGGAAGTAATGTGGGCAATGATGCCTGTGATCTGAACAATCATCATTTTGCATAATCGTTTTCACGATTTTTGGGGTAATGAATAACCTTTTTTTTTTTATGTGATTTTGTACAAGAAGACGGGTGATGGCCTCAACCTGCATTTTAAAAACTCACTAAAAACCAAATACAATGATACAAAGTCTAAATAATCCCTTCTCTGAAATACATCTAATTTCAGCTATTGCAAATAAATAAATAATTTAAAAAACAAAAAACAGAAAAGAGGTTGTGGTTCTGGCTTTTTAAAACCACCGAGGAGAGTGTGGGAGCAGGTTTTATTTGAGCGAGGGCAATTAATATAAATTAAATTATTGAAACTATTTTCAGAAGTAGAGTGGTGTAGAAAATAATAAAATTGAAGTAGAGTTGCAAAGTCTTCTAAAAACTCAACAAATATTATAGTCGCATTTGTAGTATTACAATGGAATGCCAACATTTTACCACACTTCACACTTAAACAATAGATTTACCATAGTATATGTTCACATCATACAGTACTATACGCTCATAACAATACACAATATTGTCACTGTATTGTACCTACACAGCTACATGCAATATAGCAGGCAGGAGTGGCAGCCAGGTGGAATTCTGTGTATTCTTCTTGTAACCCATGTGCTTCACGGTTTGGTGTGTTGTGTGTTCAGAGATGCTCTTCTGTATATCTTGGTTGCAACAAAGTATGCTGAAGAGTTATTGTTTGAATTTGAGTTATTGTTATCTTCTGCTTATTAGCTCGAGGCAGTCTAGCATCTGACCATTGACTTCTGGCATCAACAAGACATTTTTGTCTACAGAACTGCCGCTCACTGGATATTTTCTCTTTCTCAGACCATTTCTAAACCATGGAGATGCTTGAGGAGGAAAGTCACAATAGGGCAGCAGTTTCTGAAATATTCAGACTAGCTCCTCTGGCACCAACAACCATGCAACATTCAACGCCACTCAAATGCTTCAGTAGGTTATTTTGACCATGTCTACATAGCTAGATGCATTGAGTTGCTGCCATGTAATTGACTGAGTAAATATTTGTGTTAAAAAGAAGTTTAAAAAGGTGTGCCTAATTATGTGGCCAGTGAGTGCATGTCCCACTACTCAGTCTCTGTGTTTTTCAGTTAACACCAGACTGTAACATTACTAGTATCATACCATATAGACTATATAGTGACAAAGGGTCATTGTCGGGTCCATTTACTGTGCCCATAGTGCAATATTAGAAAATGAAGTAAGATGAAGGCCAGAGAGTGTATTCCAAGACCCGGAGCGCACTGACTAACTTTCTCTGTATGTGCGATGGCTGTCTCCCTGAACTGCTGCACCCAGCAGGCGTGTTATGTCCATATAGACACTGTTGCTATAGCACTACTACTGCCAGTCCTCAGAAAAAAAAGAATGCTCCAGAAAAGAAAAAGTCCTTCACTGATGGTTCTGTTAATTTTTTAAAATAATAATAACAAAAATTATAACTTAGGCTGGGCATCTGCTATGACTATATGGCACACATTTAGCTACCAGTTTTTCCTTTTAACGTTATTTCTACAAGGGTTAAAATGTCAGTGACATAACGAGATGTAGCTCATTCAAACTATTGATATTTTCCATGTGCCAATCATGTCCAGTTTGGCACTGGCTGTGATTGGTACTTTCGTGGTCCTCGGTCTGCGACCCCTTGTTTGCCAGTTTGTGATCTTTTGTAGTTATGTTACCTGTATTGTTATTGTTTATTGTGTCTTATGTTTTCCTAGTTAGTTCCCTTTGCTTTTTTAGACCTTAGTTCTCCCTGTGTTCCCTCCTGAAGTGTTTCCCCTCTGTGTGGAGTTTCTTTTATTTTTCACAGTGCATGTCTCCCTGTGTTGTGTCAAGTCTGCGTCCTCCTTATGTGTTGTCAAGTTTGCATTTGTGTATTAGTCTTCTCACATCCTGTTTTATTTTGTGTCGTGCTTTGTGTTTTGATTTACTTCCCCGAGTCTGGTTAGTGTCATTCTGTTCAGCTTTATTTCGCCAGCTGTTTCCACTCACCACTCGTTCCCTCTGTGTATTTATTGTCTCAGTTTTCCCCTTGTCAGTTGTTAGATGTTGTCATGGTGGCTGTGTTGTCTTGTGTTCACTGGAGCGCCAGTACTGCTTAGTTTACTTTTCCTAGTATAGATTTCCTTTACTTGCCTTGGTTTATTTTGTTCTCCATGTTTTGCTGCTAAAATAAAGGCTCAATCTCCTTTACAACTGCCTACTCCTGAGTCCTCACCTCCCTCACACGCCACACGGCCTGCTCCCACGCACTGTGACGGGTTATTGGTACAAACACCATTGCTAGGGGAAAAATGTGTATTCCCTGAATGGTTGGGAGTGGTTCCTCGAGACTGCTGGTTTTCGCTGGGTGAACTTTGCTGCAAAGAAGGTGCTGCACCAAAACCTTCCAAATGATTGGCAGCAGACTGCAACAACTTCTACTTTGAAGTCGGTCTCCACTTCCGGTTTGTGTTGCACTTTTCACACTTTCGGTACAGGTCAGAGACTAACTGACCAGTGTTTGTAAACAAGTCCATCACTTCCGTTCAAACTATGACAGCACAGTATACTAGTGACAAATCAATCACAAGGTGTTTTTTTTTTTGTCAACCGGATGGGAAACGCATATTTTTTCCTGGTGACATGGTCGGCAAGGATCACTGACTGATGTGTGGGCCTGCATGACTCATTTTCCTTGTAACTGCCATAAACGTCCAGCAACCACTTGGAGAATACTGATTTCTCCCTCACGACTGGTGATTGTAACCTCAATAGCCCCAATCATGAAAGTGTCAGTTATCCAAAGTTACCAATACAATGTCAGTATGACTACCACCACATCGTTTAATCATATTTCTGTTGTTTCTTTTTATTTTATTATTTTTTTGCTGAGAACCACCTGTTACCAAACATCTTCCTTACTCTCCCAGCAGTTCAGCATATCATACCAATGCTAAACAAAGGCAAATAACTACTCAACAGAATTTACCCCCTCATGTGATGTTATTGTGTGTAAAAGAAGGTAAATTTGCTATTTATGTTTTCATTAGTTTGGATAAATACACTCCTGGATTTGTAAAGCTTTCCTGTCTCTTCCTCTTATTTCTCCTTAGAGCTGTCAGACGTGAATTTAATGACGGGAGTTCTTGATGGTTCTTTGACGAGCAGCGGGATCAATCCTCTGAGAATGAAAGTAGCCCAAAAGCTCATCAAGAAATAAGCTGGTATATAATTTGTTTTCACTAGTTATTGTAATGCAAGCTCCATTCATTTCATGTAATCAGCAGATGATTTTTCTGAACTGTGCTCGGTATATGGTCATCATAACACATGCACTGGGTTAGGTAGGGTTGGCAGTTGATTAATGTCTTAATTATGGAGCTGCTATGCATGTGCAGTGGACTCTGAGCACGATTCACTATAGTCAGTGTTATTTGTACACAGTTACACTGTGTGCTCTTCTGTTTTAGGTACATGTGCTGTCCTGAATATATTATCTGTACCTGTGCTGAAATAAGATATTTGTGTTTTCAAGGAGAAAAACTGTCTGTCTGTATTTTTCCACAGTTTGTAACCTAGTGACACCAGCTTTTATCTGTTGGACATCCAAGGAAACCGAACATCACGAACATGAAAACCGAATGTCATTTCCTTAAAACTATCATCTTTCCCTCCAAGAATAAGTGCATGCTTTGTGGGAACCCGTTCCACTGGAGATGGTCAACCACTTCTTATTGTTTTAGCTTTTCTTGTCTTAGCTTGCATGTGCCAAGGAGATGAAGGAATTAAAAGAAAGACTTCTTTGTCATACAATGCCTATTCATTGGATTCTTTTTCCTTTTAATGATAATAGCAGTAGCAAATTAACATTCAAAGCCTATTTAAGTTTAGAGTGCTTTGTTTAGGGCTTGTAGCTCTACATGTAGGGCTGGTTAAACACAAATTGCTCTTTTGATCAAGGGATTTAAATCCTGCTTAATTACTTATTTTTGAATTATTGTTCCTGGTTTATATTGTCTAAAAGGCAAGTATACACAGTACACACAAATATACATGCATACTGCATATAAGGTGTTTGATATTTTGAAAATTCCAGCAAAAGATTAATGTAGCAATTCTGCTTTTGTGTGAGCTTGTCTCTCAAACAATAGATGACAAGGAATAAGAAGTTGTTCCATTGCTTTTAATCTTGACAGCAACATCATGGTTCGGGGATGACCTTCCTTCAGTTTCCACAGGGAAATCTTTTAGCTCTGAGTTTTCCTTTGCTAAAACAAGAGCCCATTACAGCAGGAATGGGCAAAACCATTACAGTCTCCTGAGAATCAAATAAACAGTAGATTTAACTTAAGTGGACAACAAGACAGTTGTGTTCAAATGAATGTGCCAAGAGCACACAAATTTAATCCACATAGAATTACAGTTGTATATCACCTCACTTATTTTTTCTGTATATACATTGTGCTGTGCTTCTTTTTTTAATTTGCGGACCAGTTTGGTGAAGTTGTTCTTATATGTTAAAGAATTAAGTTGGTTACACAAACACAGATGCAAAAACACAAACATAAGCTGTGTAAAAAAAATACTTATGGCAAATACTACCACAGTTGAGTTTATTTGCTCATTTGCATTACTGCTACCAATATGAAATGAATATCATCAAACTAGTCAATGATGCAGTAATGGATGCAATTATAACCTGTATTAATCCATTCCGCTTTGTATTTTTGCCTTTCTGTTTGAATGAAAACCGACTGTGCTTTGTCCATCCAACCAAATCATTTGTGTAATGTCTGAGCGCAATGAGTTGCTAACCTCATTCGAATCATTGCACTGCCTTCCTACTTTTGCAAGGCACATATGATGTAAGGCTGTAAATACCCTGTAATTACATGCAAGTACATGTATTCTACAGGACTCTACATTAAAGTAAATTTAAGTTCTGTGCAATTTCGAAGGCTATAAGCAGCCAAACTGTTGCTTTTTAGGCTTAAACTTTGGTATCTCTCAATATTATTTGGTTATCTTTAAACAAAGCAGCAAAACTATCTAAAAAAATCAAATATTTCTAGTGCTTGGGGCTTCAAATTAAATATTTTCTTTGTTACTCAAGCAATCTGAACTATGAAAATGAGTCAGGGCAAGCTGGAAAAATAAACAGCAATGCACGAACAATGATAATTCATTAATAATGACTAGCTTATATTTAATGAACCCATGTTAAATATACTTCACTATATTTCAGAATTTGACTAGCATCATACATATTCTCCTGACATGATGACAACCTATAGTTGTGTGTTCACAACTGTTTACTCTGAAAATACAAATATTGTTCTTCTATATTTTGCTTTTCTGAAGTAATTTCTATTTCTTGCTTTCCTGTTCACTCAGATAGCTTGAGGGTAATTGAGTTCACATTTTATACTAGACCCTGTAACAGCGCAGTGAGTGGAATGGCTGATTTGACAGTAATCAGCTGATTAGCATACAACCCTCACTATACCATACCACTTAAAGTGAGTTATTAAAAAATTTCAGATCACCTCCTGCCAACAATGTGTCACCTAGTGCTGTAGCAATTACACCCAACATACCAGCAAACTACGATTTTACAGCCAGAAAGCAGTCATTATCTTCCATTACACACAAAAGCTACTCAGCAAGCTTAGCGCGACAACACAGCGAAACAGGACCGTCCTCCAGGATTCAAAAA
>VUQJ01003689.1:18975-31266 GCA_015108635.1 Andinoacara biseriatus
GTGTCCCACCATCCCTGATAGCATATTGCCAAAATAAACAGCATCAGCCCTGTCAACACAGAAATCTCTCACTGTCAGCGAGAGACTCAGGCACACACCTGGTCGTCACACCTACACACCACGCACGTACTCTCTATAAACACATCTGGCAATCAGAGATGTGTAGAGACTCACAGCAGGGAGAAGAGGATCAGCGGGGTATTGATATTACAAACACACATACAGTACACCTCTCTCTTTTCTCTGTCTTACTCCATCTCTTTCACACACACACACACACACACACACACACACACCCCTGACAGAGACACAGACTGTTACTGACAGGATGGAGGACAAGTGATTTCCTGGCAGCCATTGTCTCCTTGCCTCTTAATCCAAGCTGCAGGAGGGGGGCGGTGTTGACATCTGAGACCAGTGTATGAGATCCTCTCATATCTGACCTTTAACACAACCAGACCAGAGCAGGTAAAGGTCTACAGCTCCCCAGTGACTTGAATTGACTTGATACTGCACACAAGTGAAGAATGTGAGAGAGAGAGAGAGAGAGAGAGGAAGGAGATAGAGCGGTGGGAAAAATAGAGAGTCCTTGAATGAAAACCTATTAACTACAAAGGAGAGTAGGTTCTCACTCAGCTTTCAGGATCATTCATTCAGATACCCATCTTCTCAAAAGAGCTTTTGTCCATGGCACAAACGCTTGAAAGGGTATGACACTCAAAGAGTATCAGCATTGGACTATTCTGGACTCTTCTATCTATCACAGTTTTCTATATAGCATATTCATAAACACACAATAGGCTCCTCAACAGGCTAAAAATGCTGGCCTACTCTAGACATCATTTAACACACATTCACAATACAAGGTCTGATCAAAAAGGTTTGAGAACAGCCCCATAACAATAAAAAGCCTTCCCTAATTTAATTTTAGCTTTAAAGATTTCTCAGTGGAGGTCTGTTATGTCCCTTTGTACTTGCGCCTCTGGGAAGGGTGCTAGATTACCCACTGTTTGTCAAAATTAGAGCCCAATTCATACATCAGCAGGGCCGGTTTACCGGCCAATATTAGCTCTTTGCTGATATATCAGTATCTGCATCTATAATAGCCAATAAATGAAAGTTTAAAAGGTAAAGAGGGGGTAAGAGAAGCACCCTTCAACCATGTTATGAGTGTTGATGTTGTGGTTTATCCACCAGAAGGCTTGTGTGTCTTCCTTGCTTGCAACATTGTTTTGAACACCACAAACACAAAAATCAGCTCATCCAAGCAGAGGTGGGCAGTGCGCAAACAATAACACAAGGTAATTTTTTTAAACTTGATTGTAATATTATCTTTAACAGATGCTAGGGAAATCTGTTTACTTTTTTGTGTCTGAAAGAAAAAAGTATTGGCTGATACAGGCCATTTTTTTAAATTCCCAAATATCCATATCGGTATGGGTCTCAAAAATTCTATATCAGTCGGGCTCCAGTCAAAACATCAATTTTTGGGAAGTGACTAAAGTTGGAATGAGCCAAATTTGCTGAGTGGTGCTTGGTTTGTGGCCAACAATCTCCTGCATTTTCAGGGTGTCGTGAGCTAGCACAAGATGTCACACTGGTACATCAGTTCAGATAGTTTCTCCTGAATATTCTCCCTCAGGCGCCTTAAAATGTAACATTAGAACTCCACAGCGACACAGTCTCATCCAGGGGGACAAAGTCACGATGTACAACCCAATGAATGATGAAAGATAAATAAAAACTGTGTTAGCGGTCTTCTGCCTCACCTGAGGCTTGGAAACTGAACTCTTAAACTTAAAACTGCTTAGTTGTAGCCAGAGACCCAGGGACCACCACAAGTGTTTAGTAACTGCAACGCTGATGCAGCATTATTGCAAAAAACTAATCAAATAAAGTCTCGATAACAAGCCATCAGTATTGTGAATTTCATCCATTCTGCTGTGCATCATGCATTTTTAGGGCCAGTGTCGCAGAAGCTACATTAACTGTAGCTAATGAAGGTGAAGATAGAAAAAAAACCCAAAAGCAAACTAAAAAAGAATGAAAACCAGTGTTAGCATTTTTGAATAATTTCTGCATGTAGAACACAAGTCCTAACGTTTGCATGTGGCTTTTTTGTTTTTCCTTTATTTAACATAAAATCATTTGGTTGCTCTTTGTCTTTTTAACACATATTTCTCTGGGAAGTGGGTAAATCAGAAAATGAATCCTAAATGTGCAGCTGTGCACATACTACACCCTAGCTTCATAGAGTACAATTAAGCTTTGGGGGCACTACACTGAAGTTGAAAGTATCCTGCCACACTTTTGTACAAGCTAATCAAAAAAAATAGTCTACTGAATTAATTCAATTTTCAATCAATAATCTTGCTGAATACAGTAATTAACAAATGCACCCATTATTTTATGGTGTAATTACAATGGAGGAAGTACTGCAGACCTTCTTGTAATAAGACATGTGTGCATACTTGGACTATGGATGCTGAGAAGTAGTCATGTGATACGCACTAAATTAAATAATCATGTGGAGAAAAAAATAATCCTCTATTTGTGCAGCTTGTCTATCAGTCATATACGCACAGTCTCCCGCCAGGCCATTGGAAGCAGCTGAAATGATTTTCTCTTGCAGTCTTTTTTGTCTTTCTGAGCTCGTCATCATCTGTAAAAGCAATGATTCTGGGCTGCTTGACAGATGATTCAGACTACAGTGTTTGTCTTCAGTAAAGACAGTATAATGGGACCCCCTGCAGCTTACTCTGTAAAGTGTACGCATCGAGCACCAGAGCTAGGTCCCAGTTGCAACAGCCCAGGAATGACTCCATCCTATCCCCAAGCACAGGCTGCATCCTCCCTCCTGCTTTCCCATCTCTCTCTCACTGATGCTATCCAATAAAAGCAAAATTACCCCAAAATGGCAGTAGAATACATTACCTTCACTATCTTCGGTAGCTTGTACTGTATATCTACACACATGTATGAAGACCCATTTTCAGTGACAATCCAGTGTCAAATGGCACATTGTTAAGTTTAATGTTTAGAAATGTCCCCTTTTCCAACAGCTCAGAACTCTTCTTCTTATTAAAGAAGCATAAAATTTGAGCAGTTAAGCGGAGCATCAGCCATGGTGTTTTCAACTGTGGTCTCAAAATGGCCAAAAAAAAAAAAAGAACTTTCTTTTGAAACTTATTATTCTTGTTGTAAGAAATGAAGGTTATTTCATGTGGAAAATTTGCCCAGAAAATGAAGATTTCATACAATAGTGTGTATTACTTTCTTCACAGAACTTCACTAATTGGCTCTAACTAGGATAGAAAGAGAAGTTGAAGGCTCATACTTGGAAAGAAAATACATTGGAAACTCTAGTTTGAGAGACAGACGAAGTCCTTGACTGGCAGCTTCATTACCTAGAATACCTGGGAAAAAATAACTTTCAATGTAAATGGGAACTAGGCATCTCCATGATCTAAGTGGAGCTGCAAAAAAAAGACTCAGACTGGGTATAAAAGAAAAAGACTAGGATGAGCAAAGGGACACATGGGACACGTTAAGACTGGGGGACTGAATGTCAGTAACAATACAACTGTCATCGGGCTTTTTTTAGTCTGAGAGCATTGGCTTGATGTGGCATTACGGATGGCCGCCTAAGTTCTTCCTGGACAGGAGAAGGTAGAAAAGGCCAAGCTTTGGCCTGCCACCCATACCCCTGACATCTGCCACAGGGGTCAATCAGCTAGGGGTGCCACGTCTGTCAGCGCCAGGGTGAGCTGGTTAGCTGGTCACCAAGCAGTTTAATCTCCAACAGATTTCCACCACCTGGCTCTACTGGCGTGACACCAAGCCCAGCAGCCCCAGCAATCTGCCAACCTACTGTCACATTTTAGAGGGTTCAACATTAACTTAACAGGGGATGGATAGATGGATGGAAGGCTGGATAGATGAACTGCGCACATGTACAAAGAGCCATCCTATCTATTTTGAACCGCCAACTCTTAAAGCCTTTTGAGCACATCGTCTACTGCATTCCCTCTGATCAGGCCAGCTGTGTGCTGGGTACAGTTAGTGCCATGGGTGACCCACAAGCTATACTGCTGCATGTGAATACATGAATATTTGCCTCAGGGGAGGATTTGCTCTTGGGTCTTTGATTATCAGTTCACAGTCAGGCTTTTCAAAATGACACAACTGTTAGATTCCCCTTCAGTAATATAACATGTAGCTTGTAGTCAAATCCCCCCATCTGTTGGATGAGGGCTCAGCACTCCGGCTTGGCTGTCCTTGTTGTTAATGCATGCCGCAGATTCGTTTTATGCCTCTGAATGGAGTGTAAGGTTAATCATTTATGACTTAGCTCCAAAGAGAGGCTAATGACAAGGAAAGAAATGATTTTTTTTTGGGGGGGGGGAGTTGTTTTGCAGAATAGCAAAGAAGTTCATATCCTGTAGAGCCAGTCCACAGAGGTGTAACTGGATGCACTTGAAGGAACTGCAAACAAGCTGTATCTGTGACAAATTCTGAATGCAGCAGCTTTGTTTCTCCAGCCTCCAAATCTTTTGTTAATCACATGATTGGCCTTTGTACGCCCACCAAAAAAAAATCAAAATACGCACACAGAATCATTCTGAGCCCCATTCCCCAGCGCCCACACAAACACATGTGTGCGCCTGTCTATGTATGTAAACTGTGTACAATTCTGATTGGACACACATCAAAAAAAAAAAGAGCATGCAGCCAAGTGAAGAGATAAAATGAATAAATCAAACAGGCTACAATTGTTGGGTTGCTGTGAGAGCTCAGGTCATGGATGTGAACACGCTAACTCTGATTTTTTTGCAGTGGACTGCCGTATGACTGATTACAAACCTGTGCTAGTAAATGCTAATATGTCGTTAACATGAAAAGTCTTTACTGAGACTTCAATGTGAGTGAACACACAAAGCAAACTGTGAGAAGACCACAGCAGAAACATTCACAACAGACCTAAACACACACCTTAAATCACGCTCACCCAACTGAAGGTGGAAAATTTAAAGAAGCTAACAAATGCAAAGTGGCTAACACTAACACTATCCAGAGCTCAGAGCCAGCCACAAGCTGGTGGCCTCAGTATGAGCAAAAGACCAAAGAAAGCACTTATGAGGAAAAGTTTGGAGATGATTGAAAAAATTATGCAAGTAACTGATGCTTTTTTTGGTTACACAAATATGCAAACAAGTAAAGGTAGATATACAGCAACTCATTTTCAGTGTATTTGTACCTATTTCAAGTAGCAGCTCTTTATTTTTCACTTGTTTCAGTAAGAGGAGAGCCTGTAACTTACTGCAGTTTTAGAGGAAATTGTGAAGTTAAATAAATTGATTATGTATGTATTTATTATAAAAATATTTTTTTTCATTTAAGAAAAGTTGTTTTTTTATATGATGTCCATTACAATGAAATCAGAATCAGAAAAGGTTGCGATCAGCAGGTCACACAAAAAAAAAAAATCAGGATCAGTGCATCTTTAATTTCCATATTTCCGGGGAAATGTAAAAGAAAATTGGCAATTTTTGCTTGGAAACCAACACAAATGATTAATGGAAAACCAATTTAAAAAACTGCAATGACTCAGCGCATATTGTCGATAACTGCGATGTTATTTTGAAACTTGGGAACCTGTCTTCATTAGCATTCATGCCAATAAATCACACTGAGCCGAACTGGACTAAATTAACGTAATTTAAATTGAAACACGTGTAGTGCGGAAACAGGAGAGACGGGCACACCTTTCAACACTCAGACCCTGGAATAATAGCACATACCTCACCGCCTGATTAAGTCCCTCTTCAGTTCCTCTCATTTGAGTGACTAATAATAGTCCACGCTGGTCCATGAATCACGGTTATTAAGCAGTGTGAGAAAATGTTTTCCCTTAAATCTCAGCTGCTTATTTTTCACAGTCTCATTGACAGGAGAAAGTTAAGAGACACGGGCGCACGGCACTCAGTCACAACACTTGCAAAACAGGATCGTCATGACTCAGTTTTATTACACAGAGAAGCAAATGAAGCGCTTGTGTTTGTGCTGCTCAGCTAACGTTTGCAAACTGAAGGGCAGAGTGAGAGAAACCAGATTAGAATAGATAAGTGTAAGACAAGAAAAGAAGCCAAGAAGTGCAGAGTCATTGGGAGACAGACAGAGAGACAGAGGAATGGTTAGTAGGTGGGGACCTTGAAAAGCTTTTGTTCTCTGAACATGGAGTGTTAGTGAGGCAGCACTTGGCAGTTGGTTCAAAGCAACAAACTCTAAATCAATCTTTTACAGCTTGTCCAAACAGACTCAAAGAGACGCACACACACACGGACGCGGAAAAGGACTAACACACAGAAGAATCATCAAACAAGCAGAGAATACCAGCTGTGGAAGAAAAAAAAACAAGGTTTCCTCCTTGTATACCTTGTATGGTATACGTGAAATAGAAGTGTCTGGCTGGATACTAAGAAGTGTTTGTGAGTGAATGTGTTTATGAAAGTGTGTGTGTCCAGCGCTGTGTTTCTTTAATGAGCTCAGTTTACACACTTCGTTAATTGGCTGGCACAGCACTGTCCACGATCTACGTGCCATGCGCACACTCCCAAACACACACATCTCCATTTCACTGTGCTTATTTATTCATGTATTAGTTAGTTTGTTCCACTAGATTCACTTGCAGGCTGCTGTAGTAATTTCCACTATATTCTCTGCATTGATTTGTACTGTTGACTGCAAAGCTCTGTGCTGTGCGCACACAATCAGCAACTCCCTGGAAACACCTTTTCTTTGCAAATACGCCTTTGCAAAATAAAGAAATGGGTGCAAATTGTATTCTCAGTCAAATTTATCCATCCATTTATCCATTTACCTCTGTCTCCCTAACATGTATTATTTCCCATAACAAAGAGACAGGTGAAAGTGGAAGAAGTGCGAGCATTCTAATTAAAGTATCTAGCGGGGGAAGAGAGCCAAGCTTTCTTTCAGCACATCCCTCATCACACTGGCTGTAAAAATAGCATCAACCCCACAATCCCAGGCTATGTTCTGTCTGCTTGCAGCTCAGGGCTTGTTTCTGGTGAGCAATAGGAGGTACAGTGGAGAGATTTTGCTGTTGCTGCACAACAAATACAGAGCAGCCAACTCAGTAAGCACAGGCATTCTTTTCAAGCTGGATGTGAATGTCCATTCACACTAGACTGTGTATGTGTGTGTGAGAGAGAGCCATGCTAAACATGATTACAGATGGGAATGGTGTACGTATGTTTGTGTGTTCTGTATGGCTGTGTGTGTGTGTGTGTGTGTGTGTGTGTGTGTGTAGGCAGGCAGGACAGGAGGTCTGCAGGGAGAGATAAATGCTCAAATCTGTCTTCTCCTTCTCACTCACACCCTTCTGCTCAGACCTCTAAAAGCTTACCCCTAGGCTTACCCTGCACACACACACAAGCACACACCCACACATGTATGCACTCACACAGGATCCTCATATCAACCCCATCCCCAACTCCCATTTCAGACTTCACAGTTATTCCAAACCCAAAGCAGAGACACACGCGGAGAGACAAGAGAGTGGAGGATGGAGAACGAGTACTATAGCAGAGCTCTGATCTGTCAGGATTTATTAATGAGGTGCAGGACACAAGTTTGCACATACAGACCCTTGCAGTATAGGTAACATATGCTCACTTACACTCAAAAGCACACGCAGAATCTGAAAGAAAGCAAGTCAGAGAAGAGTTGTTCAATTTTTAAACGCAATGCTTTAAAGCGGAAATTGAGTCGGGATGACACTTGAAGACATTGGATTCCCATTTAAAAGAAAGACTCAAAAGCCATGCATTTCTCAGATTATTTATACTGCATGAAACTCCAGGAGAACACGCAAAAAGCTTCCGTCCATTCACCGCCGTTCCTCACTTCCGAGAATCCTTTTTTGTTTTGTCCGCAGCTGTTCTTCCTTTGCGCCGACCTCCCCTGTCCTCTTTTCCCCCATGAACAAACAAGTCCTTGTCAGGTGGATTTTCTTTCCACCATGCCTCACTGCATTAGTTCTCTTTTTCGAAACACCTTTGGGGGTGAGAAGGACCATGCTGCGTCAAACAGATTCTTAAGATGTCTCCACGTGGGGAAGTCTTAACTGCGGAAAAAAAGCAGCTCAGCACCACCGCTGCCATCATCTTGTAGGTGGCTATGTGGCTTGGAAGAGGGACAAATTTAGAACAATGAGAAATAATCTTAATCTGATGTAATAATGCAATCAAGCGGTTTACAGTGATCACTTCAACCATCTGAGTTCTGCTATGTGTTCCCAGGTGCAACACCATGGACAGCTCCCTCAGTGGCTGTCATTGCAGTTTCAGCACCACAGACAGCACTGTTTGGATAAAATCACACATTAAAGATAAGTGTACATGGCCAAACATATAAACACACAGTCAAACATATGGCCTTACAGCAAGCTTTGGGGGCCTTTAGGGACCTCATTAGTGCAGCCAGGTGTGTGCAGGTTGTGCACACACCTGGCTCTCTGAAGAGACTTTAATCAAGGATACCATCAGCTCAGTCTAATACTAATGTTCTCAGTACACAGCATGGATGGTTACATGATCATACGATGTTTATATTTAAGGTAATTCAAGAAAGTTGCATTCTGTCATTAATGGTTAAAGTACATGAAAATTATTTCCTAATTCTTATACTCACAATAACGATAGCACAGTGAAATCAGTGGATCAACTGTTATTGATAGAAATGTTTTCATAAGTGGTGAAAGTACATTTACAGAATTAAAGATTTGTACTATTTAGTACACTTCATCAGATTTAGATTACAACCGTTTCAAGTGGTGATGGGGGCGAATGCGGAAGGACTCTGTACTCTCATGTAGTCGTTATTTGGGAAGTCTTGTATGTCTGTCCTCACATCTGCCAGATGTTTTTAAACTAGCACTCATCTTATTTAATGCAAGATGGCTTTTTTGTTGTTTTAAAAGATTTTTGTGACAATCCTAACTTTATCTAAAAATAAAAAAATGTTTGTGTGTGTGTGTGTGTGTATTTGTTTGTATTAAGCAAAGGACAGAAGTGCTACTGTGTGCCACTATCTAAATTTCACACCGTATGATAGACATGCTCAGTGTGTCATATCCAAAGCAGTTCTGTGTGCAATAAGAGTAGACAAGATGTAGAAAACATATTGACAAAAATAATTGACAATGCAATTCGTTGTCACCGAAAGCCCTAAAGCGATCAGCATCCCAAATTAAGCTCCTCTTTGTGCCCTTCACTGCCACAGCTGCAGCCCTGGAGAGGACACAAGGCCAGCTCAGCCTCATCACATAAAGGCAAGCGGAATGCTAATAAAGTTGGATTCAATCAAATTGAAAGCAGCCTTTTGGTAATTCATGGCTTTAAAATTAGAATTCTTGTTCTGCATTCAGAGCCTCTCTCAGTCTCTCCCACACAGCCTGAGTCTTATCCTGGCTCAACCTGAAAGAATGTTGTGTTATACACTAACAGGCACATGTGTGAAGCATTATTTGATCTTAATCATACAAAAACTATTCAAAATAATGCCATTTTAAAATATGTTAAAGGGCTTATGAGCAAAAAATCTTTTTTTTTTTTTTTTATGTAACATCACCTAAACATTACACTTGAAAGCACATATCACCGTTCTCTGCTGCTTTTCCCTGCTTTTGATTGTTGACATTGACACTTATCTTTATCTCCTCAGCCACTGGCAACATCAGTAAATCCAACTAAGCAACAGGTTTCTTCAATGAACAATACCCCCACACACACACACACCACCTCCACCACCAGCCCCTCCCTCCCCCAACACATGCAAACAAATACACACAAACACTAGATGTTTTAGATGACAAACAGAAAATATAAAGTCTAGATTGCTCTTGTGTTGCTTCATTCAGAAACAAATCATTATTTCTTTGAAACTGCCTCAGATTAATACTTAAAGCCTTCTCAAGCATTATGAGTATATGTGCACATATTTGCTACCATAGTTGTCCTCCTGCGTGTGCCCTCAGAGGGCTCTAGCTAATGGCAGTGTCATAATATTAGTCATATTAGGAGGGGATTAGTAAGAGAAACCGTCTTAAGGATGTGATCCCTGGGAGGGGGTGCCAGATACTGCTTGTATTACTGTCAGCCCGTCTCACACATGTATTGGGAGCCTAGCAGCCGTGCCTGCTTTCCTCAATAGGATCTGTAGAGAAACATGACACACTGAAGCACACCACCTACCGTAGCTCATTCCCCTCTTCCACCGTTCTTTTCTTTATCTCATCTATTGAAGGGCTGGTGTGAAATGTGTCTGGTAGAAAAACAGAAATGCTGCAGCTGTGTTGGAAGGCTGAAGCATGCAAATTAGAAGAAGCAGTCCACTGCTTTCATGCTTCTAAACAAGGTGTTCCCTCTTACCGGGTGGACTGTGGCATTTGTGGTTGAAGCCAAAGTGACAGATCTGTCAGGGACTCAAGTCTATGACTTTCAGAACAGTATGCATCTGAAAGCACAGTGGTGATCAGCAATATCAATCCAGGTTCACATAACTAACAGACATCTAACCTACCTGATGTGAAGCAGGGAGCACAGTGGTTAGCACTGTTGTCTCACAGCACGGAGGTCCTAGATTTGATTCCATCAGCTGATTGGAGCCTTTCTGTGTGGAGCTTGCATGTTTCCCTGTGCCTGCACGGGTTTCCTCTGGGTATTCTGGCTGGGTACTCCCAAAGATATGCTTGTTAGCTCTTTTTTTGGTGATTATAAATTGACCATGAGTGTGATTGTGAGCACCTGTGGTCAAGCACCAGTCTTTCTTTAGTGTAAACAAGTCCCCTCATCTTTCATCAGAAAAGTCCTTGTTAAAATGAAAGAATGGGTTTAAAAAGGTGCAAATAAAAACCAATAAAACAAAAGATTAAGGAATCAATCACAATCTTACACAGAAGCCAGTGTAACTGTTAACATCAGTAGCTGCAGCTTACTGTTAGAAAAACAGAAAGACTCGCTGTTCTACTTTTTTAAGCAATTAAGTCACACAGACCCAAAGATTAGGCAGCAAGCATTTGGAAACCACCAGTTGCGAGGGAAAAATGTGTGTTCCACAACCGGCTGCAGGTGTTTGAGAGGTTGCTGACAGTCGCTGTGACACTGGCATGATTTAGATGTGAATCTTTGTAGAGCCTACAACATAACCTAATTTTTCCACTTCTTTGTACATTCCCTTGCATTCATTCCAGAGGTTTTGGCAATCTCTTTCCAGGAATTTGCTGACATTTGTGAGTCCAAATTTTGATACTATGACTATTATTCCTTATACTGAGGAGATAATTATTATTCTCTCAATGATAAATTCAAAAAATGCAACTTCAAAAAAATAGCAGGAAATTTAGCTGGAGGAATCAACGGTACTGAAAAAAAAACCTGTACTGAACGAGCTAGTCACAGTAGTTACGGGCTACATTGACGAAATATGTAATTACATTTCCAGGGAGGTGAATGCCAGGTTTCGATGTTATGTCGTACCTATGGCATAGATTTCTGAAGCATAAATCTCCAGGTAGATGTTAAAGCCCCATTCATACAGGCCCAAAGACCAGACAATGACCCCCAGTAACCACTGGTCGCTAGGGAAAAGTTTGTATTCCATGACTGGTTGGAGAGTGGTCGCTGAAGGTTAATGGCAGTTGTTGCAAACAGGTATATGGTGCTGCACTGAAAATCTCCTTGCAAATGGTCACTATCAGGTTGGTGCAGTTGCCTGTAGTTTGCATGGAAGATGCCAACTTGTCTGCAGACACACTCAAACTACTCACCATCACCATCATCCATGCAAACTGGAGGCAACCCCACCAATCTTCTAGCGGCCAAAGCAATTGCAGAGATTTTTAGTGCACCACCCTTTTTGGGACTGATGTGACATTAGTCCCAAAAAGGGTGCTGCGAGCAACCTCCAGCAACCACTTGCTAACTGGTCAGGGAATCAACATTTCTGCCAATTGGTTACTGACCAGTCTCTAGGTCTATATGACTGAGGCCTAACTCAAGACTAATATTTATGTTACTAATAAACAAAGACTAATTACAGTATTTAGAGCACCAATTTTATTCAGATTCTTCCTGTTTATGTTTGGCTTTATGATGGCAGCCTGCATAGCACTAACCTATTTACTGCTACATTAGCCATTAGTAGCTCCACTGGTCCAGTCAGTAGAACAAATCGCAACAAGCAGAATGGCCAGTATGCTAAACTGTAGGC
>VUQJ01003690.1:5240-15485 GCA_015108635.1 Andinoacara biseriatus
GACTGAAACTCTTCTTGCAGAATTTTATGCTGGTTTTTTCCTTTAATTTGTCACGGCCGGTTTTCATCAGAGGAGACGTGTTTGAGGCTGAGGAGGAGAGGTGATAAAGGTTGTTGTTACTGATGCATTCAGCTGGTTCAGGTGGATCAGGCCTTTGCGCTCACCTGTCTCCTGTCTTTCTCCTGCAGTACAAGCAGTGGTGTTCGGCCATGGATCAGGGCAAGATCCCGTCCGAGATTAAAGCTCTGCTCACCGGAGACGAGCAGAAAATGCCTCCAGGCGGCACCAAGACGTCCAAGAACAGCAAGAACAACAACATCAGCAGCAGCAACGGGCAGAGTTAAACACCACTGCGCCTCCTCCTTCTCTTCTCCTGCAGTTCATCGCTCACAAAGGACTCATAAGACCTTTAAACCAACAAAGAATAAACCTGACACTGAGTTCTGCCTGTTCACAGCACCAAGAGTCACGTCCTCCCTCAGTCCACGTCTGTAATAACTGTCACAGCCACAAGGGGGAGACAGAAGCTCCTGACTGCAGGTCAAATCAGAAATATTCAAAAGAAGCTGAAAATTTTTAAATAAAAGCAGCAAAAATGTGTTTTTGGAGCTCAAGAATTAAATGAAAAAATAATGAATCCAAAAATGTTAAATATAAGAACACAACGTAAGAACTGAGGATGTTTTTCTGTGGTGGTTTGCTGGTCACATGACTGTCAGCGTGTCTCTACACTCTTATTGTAACACATGTGTATGTGGGTGTGTGTTTTTGTGTGGGTGTGTGTGTGTGGTCTGCAGCTGCCCCTGGATCAGCAGTGGGACGCTGGCATATATATTTGTATGTGTTTGTCGGGCCGAAGGACCGATGGCGAGCACATTGGCACCGCGGCTTCTTTTTCTCACGCACTAAAATCTGAAATTAATTTCTGAACAGCTTGTAAGCTCTATTTGTTATTTGTGCACCTTTTTAAATTTTAGCTGAAGCACTTTGTTTTATGATTGTAAGAAAATGTGAGTTTAAACTTTCTCAAAGCAAATAAAAGTGTTTGATTCTCAGTGAAGCTCGGAGCCTTTTTTCTGTTCGTGCGTTCTGTGGGATCAGGAGCACCTCACATGGCTACATGTAGGTTAGCATTATATGCATTAACCTGCAGCCATACAGCAAAAAAAACTGTTCTAAGGTTTCATGTATCTGGACCTCAGCAGGTCATAAAATGATGTGAATGCAACCTGAGATGAACAACAATGCTGACTGCAGCCTGCACAGTCTGAGCTTGGGGTGAATTTGCTGGAACATTCACTCCTGCTGCTCTGAATGCTTCAGACTAGCAAACTGCCAGAAGTTCTGCTTTTACAGAGCTGCTCACACCTGCTGATGATCAGTTGATCAGTTCATTTGATTATCAGCATCTGGCTTGACTAATCCTCTTAGTTCTTATTTGAGCAGTAGGTTTTCCACAGGACTGAAGGAAAAGAGTTGGAGAGGACCTGATTCTCATTTGTAATAACTATGTTTTAGTTCTCAAACCAAACCTTATTCACAATTTATTATCAATAATCACAATCTTTTCTTGACCACATTTTGGCAGAATTGTAGATATTTGTTTCTCAGGAATCATGTTACATCCACTTACACATTTGCTAAATGCATCTGAAACAAACCCAGCATCAGAAAGTGAACTGAATAAAACAGTAAAATGTTTTAACAAAGTATCATATTTATCTTTGCGCATTCAATACATTTTTAAACCTTAATGGTTCTGGAAGTCATAATTGGTAATTTTCCTGATTGCCCAACCTAATCTATGCCAATCAGTGCCTGAACCCCTCCGCCCAGCTGTCAGGTCCATAATCTAGTTTCTGTTTGGGCTGAATCAAATTAAAACTAATCATTCTGAACAAGCTGGGCTTCATTATCTAACCAGCTCACTGTTAGTACAGTCATGTTAACAAAGCAAATGATATTATTAACATATTAGCGTTCACTAACATTAGCTTCTACCACGTACATTTCTGTAGCAAACCAGATGCAATTGCAAGAGTTTTATGATAGATGACCACACAAAATGTTAGCTAGCCAACAAGTTGACATCAAAACACAAAATGTGATATATCCATGGAGAAAGCTCCATCAAAACACAGCACAGAATTCTGATTCAAATCTGAAGTATAAAAAAAATCACCAATATGGCTGCTAGAAGGTTTGATACATCAGAAAGAAAGCCCTTTATACAATCTGAACACATTCTGTGAACTTTCAGTTTAAATACAGTGCTAGCATGTTAGCCTGTAGCTAGCTCACCTGCCTCCACTGGCATTGTGCTATTTCAGACAAGTTTATAAGCTGTCCAAGCTTATTCACACAAAAGTATTTGGAGGGTTGGCATTAGTGGGCCAAGCTACCTTCTTTTCTTTAGCTTCTCGGTCAAATGTGTCATAGACTGAGTCCTTAGTCACCATCTTTGCTTGCACTGGGATGTCCACCACCCCAACATAGTTCTTTTTGGCCATGCGGGAGCTTGCGGTGATGGTGTATGCATTACTGCGATAGCATTTCATGGATGACATGCAGAAGGTCTCCCGCATGCCACGTCTGAAGTTTGCATTGTAGACAGAGTACAGGGTGGGTTTGGATGCTGTTGAGCTGAAGGAGATCCAGGTGATGGCTGTGAAGAAAAGCAGTCCCTGCCTGCTGGGTACATCAGAATCCCTCGGGTGCCACAGTTGGGCGATATAGAAGGGGGTCCAGGTGAGGAAGAAAACAGAATTGAGCATAAGGAACATCTTGATAGTCTTGACTTTAGTCCGCGGGACAATGTTCATTGTCCGCCGCACTGTGTGACCATCAGCACTGATCCTCCAGATGTACCGGACCACCCGCTGGTAGAACGATATTATCAATCCAACCGGGACCAGAAGACCAATGAGAAGGTGAACTGCTGCGTAGACTATACTGCCCCAGCTCTCAGGAAGGAAAAAGTCACAATGACTGTCTGTAGATGTAGATCCATAGAAGAGGAGGCAGGGGGAGGCAAAGGCTGCATCAAACAACCATGAGGCCAGAATCATCTTCTTTGCCTTTTCTCTGGACACCTTGAAGCTGAGGGGGTAGACGATTGTGTAGAAGCGATCTATCGAGATAGAAAGCAGGACATATACCTGCACACCCGGGCAGAGGTGCTGTAGATAGCGCACAGCCTTGCAAGCTGCTGCGCTCATTGGCCATCGTCCAGAGGCAACCTGCAAGAGGATGAATGGGGCACAACCGAGGCTCATGAGCAGGTCCGCGCAGGCCATAGACACCACAAAGTAGTTAGTGGTGGACTGAGTCCGTCGGCTTCGGTGGATGACAAGGCAGACAAGGGCATTTCCCAAGATGGAGACCAGCCATAGAACCCCAAACACCAAGCCTAGGATGGCAACCTCACCTGAAGTCAGCTCATCAGGGGCAGAGGTCGTATTTGGCTGGCCGGAGAACGTGCCCTCGAGGCTGCAGACCGCAGTTGTGGGTAAGGTTGCCAGGACAGTTAAGTTTTCTCTCTTGGAGTAGTTAAATGACATCTGATACATAAAAGACGGCAAGTAGATGGAGGGATTGACACCAACTGTGTTTGATGACTGGGCATACACCATCGCTGTACTTTTGGGTTAGAGAGGAGCTGTGGAGACAAAGAGACGTGTCATTAAAACAACCTCTCAAAAATATCTGCAGAGCTGAGCAATTAATGTTTTAGGACAGATTTCTCAACAAGAAACAATTTGTCCACACAGTAATCCTGTGCAGCACCTTGAGTTACAGCACCTATTGCCAGATACAATCAGCTCTTCACAATCACTACACCAAGTTGCTGCTCAACAGTAAATAGTCCAGGCATCCAAAATAAACAGGTTTGTTGGCTGTTGGATGGTTAGATGTACTGGTGTTGGTCATTTTTCAGAAAGATGTGAGGCTCAAAAAGTAATGAGATAAGTAGGTTTCATGGTTACTTTTTTGATAGATACAAAGGCAGGTAGACAGGTGGGTGAGTTGCTGGTAGCTGTTAGCTGCCAGGTATGTAGATTGGTATTTTGGTAGGTAGGTGAGGTCGGTAGGTAGAAGAGCACCATAGGTAATTAGATTGGCAAGTGTGAGTCTGAGTGTGTGAGTAGGAAAATTGATTAGTTAGTTGGTTAGGTGAGTGGTAGGCTGACAGGTATGCTAGCAAAAGCTAAAAATAGCTTTATCACAACTGTCTGTCCAAATATTTCAGCCAATATTGGATCAAAATTAAGGCCAACATCAGCAGACTAATCATTCTTCATTTGGATTTGGGGATTAAAATCGACCATAAGCAGTCTTTCTTATAGCTGATGTTAACTAATGCTAACTTGCATGCTAATGCTGATAAATTACTAGTTATCTGTGTGTCTTGACTAGATAAGGTTAGCCATAGCTAACATAGCGTCATCGGCTAATGGTGTGAAATAGCCTTTGTAATATTATTGCTAACAAAATAACATCTCAGTCCCAAATTACTTCACCAACATGACCAATGGTATCAGTTTACACTTAGTATCAAGCAATACTGATTATAGCCAACAATAAATTTAAGGGTTATGACTGTTTTCTGGTACACCACACAAGTGACTGAGGGCTGAATAGTCAGCTAGCCTTAACTTAGGTTTGGTAGCTTAATAGTGAAACAGTTCATGCAGTTTGTTGGTAGATTGGTACCGAGATAAACAGTTAGGGAGTTGGTAGGTAGGTGAGTTGGGAAGTTTTATTCAGTCACTTCATCCTGTTTCCCTCATTCTCCTTGATGGTTTTCAGTGGATAGTCCAGAGTAGCTGGTCCACATGTGTAAATGCTGGTCTTTCCCTCTATCTTACTCCTTGCTTTGGCTCCCAAACAAACACTTGACTTACTATTTCCATCTTCGTCCTTATTATGTCCAAGTGTCCAGCACTCTGCACATATAACAGCCAAGAAGCTGCGTATCAAGGACATTGGACTTCCAGATGTTGTCCAGTCCAGATGCTTTATTTCTAAAGCCGTTCACACACTTCCTTGGTTCCTCCATAGTGAAGTGCTCAGTGTTTATAGGTAGTGTTTGTTGGTTCACAGTTCTTGTTGGCTGAGGAGTTATCACAGGTGGTGCCCAAGTTAAAGAACTGATCCTTCCATTTCCTGCTTCATGGGCAAACATTTCCTGCTCTGAAATAGCCAACCCCCCCGCCTGGTGTCCCAGTGTGGACCGCTGACCCACGTGATGAACGATGTGATATGAGATATGTGAGTAATTAGTCATTTTATCTTCAACTGGTCCCATACTATTACTAGCACATTGTCACAACTCCTACTAGCAACTGGAGAATTCATCCATTGTGAAGCAGTTGATGCCATAAAGCCATCGTGTTACCACCACCCTACAACCAATGTGTTGGTGTACGCCAGTGTAACAAATGACGTCCTGTGGCCAACGCCGTGTTTATAACCGTATGTCTCAGAGTTTACTGACACTTGTCCAAGGTGTGCACCCAGACTAGTGGAGGGAAGGAGTCACCTTACTTCTCCATTCTAGACCAGCTCCAAGTAGAGTTCAAGCAAAATCTAGCCACTGCCCAAAGGTTGGTAGGTCAAAGGTTGGTAGCTAGTTTGAAAGATTGGTTTGATGGGTATCAGATGTGAGCAGTAAGAAAGTGAGCATCATATTGGTGATGTTTAAATGTTGGTTCATGTCACAGTAACGTTGTCTTACAGCCGTGCTTTTCTCTGAACTCTAATGAAGACGTTCACGGTGTTGGGGGATCGTTGCTCATTACGGTAACAGTTCTAATGAAGCCATCGTTCCACTTCAGAAAGCACATCTGGGGAAATGTAGAATCTCCAGATATTTAATAAGTGAGGATGCAGTTTATGTTTTCATTAAACTCCAGGAAAAATCCGAGGCAGCAGAGCTCAGAACTCCAAGTTGGGATCTCAAGTACAGGATAAACTCAACCACATGAAACTCTTCATCGTCACCATCCTCATCTTCATGCTCAGCACTTAGTTCCCAGCCAGAGCTGCAGGCTCATTTAATTAATCCGTCACTGGGATCGAGTTCAGAGTCCACGGAGAGCCGGCCCCCCCTCTGAGGTCGCTCTTTAAGGATGTGAAGAAGCCCTCAGAGGAACGTATGGCGGCTGTTGTGTTTACTCTGCTGGATTTCCACCTTAGCAACCACATCCATCCCGACTGATGGTCGGCGGGTAAACGAGGGAAGCAGGCCGACACGGGACTCACACACGCCCAGTTTACTGAAAGAAGAACTGCACTGAAGCATCAACAAGAGATAAAACTGAGCCCACAGAACGTCTGTTCACACAGAAAGGTTTGGAGAACAAATATAAATACAGGTTTGTGCAGGAGTGATACTGATGATTAACGCAGACCTTTGTGCTTTTGCTTATTAACCATCACATATCCTGGATATTCCTGAAGGCCCTGAGTCGGAGACAGGATGAATTTAAATCATGCGAAGCTACTCTAGGAGAGTCCAGGAACAAGAATATGAAACAAGAAGAATGAACTCACCTTTAATTAGTTACTTAAATTAATTTGCAGCTGTAATTTAACTCATCAGATTTTTGCTGACACCAAAATTCCTTCACAACATAAATAACACATGCAAACATTTAAAAGCAGCTTAATGACTGCAGCTAACTTAAACAGGACATTAATTATTAATCAAACAGTTTCCCACTTTCTGCTAAATGACTGATGGATTATTGATGTAATAAAAAACATTTGCAGCTGGAGTGATTAAATGTACTTTAAATAAATTATTATTATTATTATTATTAATAATAAACTTTTAAATGTAATACCAGGTAAGTTTCAGTCCAATATTTATTGAAGTCAGTCGGAGGTCGGCCTCTGAGCATCAGAGACAAAAATAGAAGCAATTGATTCATCGATAGTGAGGAAATAAATATTTTCTAATTTAAAAAAATTAAATAATTAATCTGTGCTGATGCTTCTTAGCTGAGAATGGGACTCAGTGCAGTTTGTTTGGAACTGCATATCTAAGCAGACTGCATGCTCAAATGTTTGTGGACAGTTTGGTGGAGGCTCTCATTTCAGTGTGACTCTGAAAGCTGCAGCATCCAATAATTTGTTGTCAGAAGAGCAGAAAGATTAAAGCTGGAATTATTAAAGATTATTAAACATATCAAACTGTTTAAAGGCTCTCAGGATTTGTGGATTTGATGTGAACAGAACAGCTGGTGTTTGATGTCAGCTGTGCACTGATTCAGCCCATCGTGTTCACGTCCTCATGGAAAAATACCGACGACTAAAAACCTGCTGCAAACTCGGTGATCGGGACTCAGGTGTCCGCGGCGCCGCGTGCAGGACTCGGTGTACTAATAATAATGGAGCTGATTCTCATGTGATGTCCTGAATTAAAGATGAACATAATAAAAGGCTCCATCTTACGTGCTGGGCGTCATTCTAGCCGCTCCTCTGGCTCCTTTCATCCATGAAGAGTCACATAAACGCGGCCGTGTCGCAGCGTCATGAATCCGGCCCGAACAACATGTCTGCTGCTGATGAGGAAGATGATGAAGGACGGACGAGTCCGAGAAAACCAGCCCGCTGGCGGCCTCTGCTCAGCGGGCTGCAGGTGATCAGGTGTCCCGGAGTCCGCAGGTGAAGCGCCAACGCGGATCAGAGGATGGAGAGACGCTTCATGATGGTGTCTGTCCGTGATTCAGAGAGGAGGTGGAGGAGGAGGAGGTCCGAGGAGACAGCAGACATCAAGGCAGCTGAAGGATGAAGCTGCAGCTGAGGAAGAGGAGGGTGGATGTTTTCTTCTCGGTCAGCAGGGGCGGACCAAGCGGCAGGAAATGAGGCCCCACAGGTGGAAACCGCCGCTGTACGGAGGACTGTTTATGCCAAGAAAGAGACTCAATAAATAAATAATAAACAGCATGGAAGACTATGATATATATATATATATATATATATATATATATCAATCGGGCTGAGCGTTTTCTCCGGTTTGAAACCAGTCGTGATGAGAGAGGACACTCATGGCTCACAGCTTGTTCATCACAGGTCGTTAATGCTCCTCTGTGGCTCTGATGGGACGTCATTTCCACAGTGAATGTCGTGTTTTATTGAATTAGACTAGAAACTGCCAACTGAGACTATAAACTCACCAGGGAAGCTTTTATTGAGCTCAGAGATCAGGTGAGAATTCGGGTCATTTTTTTTCGATTTTTATACAACTGGACTTCAGAGGAGTCGCCCCCTGCTGGTCATCAGAAAGAATGCAGGTGTGCAGCCACCTTTTAGTCTCACAGCAAAATATGAAGTCCTGAAAAGCAATCGATGACTCAGGTCCTCCAGTCCATCCAGCATCCTCGGCCAGGATACTGAACAGAGCTGCCACCGATGCATCGCTCAGTCTGAGTGTGTGTGTGTGTGTGATTATAATTATTGACAGGTACTATATTAAAAGCAGTCCATTATGTGTTGTGTCCAGAGTCTTCAGAGGAGCCTTTAAAAGTTTATTTTTAGTGCCTAAAAGGAACCGAGAAGGTTTTAATGATAAATAAAACACATTTTAAATCAGTTTGGATCTTTGGAGATTTACAGTCTCAGTTTTCCAACATGGATTTTTTTCTTTCAAACACACCAAACAGACTCATGAACATTTGTTGATTTTTATGAGCTATTTATCCTCCGATCAGCTGTGTCAGCCTTAAACATGCTTCCAACCAGGAATCTGAATGATCACTGAGGCAGAGACACGATCACACACATCGTAACGTAATGATATATGAATAAACTACATTATTAACACTGTAGTGTTTGATCGAAGTGGCTCAGTGACTGAGTCTCCGACTGCAGCGGCTGAGAGCGATTATGGCGGCGTGTGACGGCTCCTTTATAACGCGCTCGAGCCAGCCACACATGCTGCATGGGTTCAGTTGCAGAGCGCCCTCTGGTGGACAGACTGTGCAATGTCTGCATAAACTCTCCTAACGTGGTTCATCTGCTGTTATAAAGGCTGATACTGATAGATCAGGATATACTAGTAGTGATGGGAGCAGAGGTCATTACGGTCACAGGTCAGGTGATCATTTTGTCCGCACAGTGCAGCGCGCAGCTGCAGCACAAACACTGACAGATGTGAGGCTGACCAATAGGAGCGCAGCTGTTTATTCCCAGCTGACAGAAACAGGATGAAGAGAAACGATGATGCAGATGTAACATAAATGTATTCGTCTTCGTGGTCGTTGTAATTACACCTCACACAAAATTCACTAAACTGCCAGAAGTTTGTGGACAGCTAATTTTGGCTGCTGTGAAGATTTTGGTGGAAGTCTGATTTCAAGAGCATTTGTCGGTTTTTTTGGTAAATGTGTCATCAGGCCTTCATCGTGATAACAAAACAATAAGAGGCTGACTGCAAAGGTCCAAACTCATCAAAGAAGCAGAAACCAGAAGAACAGACTTCTGGCAACAGGAAGTCACCAGCATGACACCAGAGCCAATCAGTGAGTTACCAACCAATGAGAAGGAAGTAATCAGGCTCAGAGATCAGAGAGAGCTAAAGTTCATCAGCATCAGCTAACCACTGCACCACCGCGCCGCTGACTCGTGTCAAAATAACAAAAAACTGCTGTAACATCCACATTATTAAAGACACCTGCAGGTTTTCTCACTGTGGGTGCAGCTCTTCAGCTTCAGGGTTGTGGTCGTTTGGAGGTTCAGGCGCTCCTCAGTAGGAAGTCAG
Organism: Andinoacara biseriatus; assembly: GCA_015108635.1. Lineage (NCBI taxonomy): Eukaryota > Metazoa > Chordata > Actinopteri > Cichliformes > Cichlidae > Andinoacara > Andinoacara biseriatus. The sequence goes on from VUQJ01003690.1 coordinate 15,007, forward strand.
TGGTTTGAACCCCAGAACTGTCACACCCACAAGTTAGAAAACATATTTCATTTATTGTTGCCACTGATGGCTTCAAACTTTCTCCCTTTGTTATTTTGAGAGATTAATTATGAGGCTTCATGGAAACTAAGTCTCCAGGCTGCACCTTTAAAAGGGTCAGCTCACCCAAAGGGGGGCTGGTGGGGGCTGAACCCTGCGCTCACACAGGGCACCAAAAAGTGTGGAGGATTCAGTGTTTTCCTCTTCCTGCAGCCTCAGCCTGCTGCTCCGCCTCCCCACCTTCAGCACGCCGCCACTATAAAAGGAAATGATGTCGTCCGTCTGCAATCATTGGTCCGATGCTCACAGGGGCTGCTTGCGCAGCATATCACCATGACAACCCCTGTGCTGAGAAGACCAACAGGCCAGTTGCTATGGGAACCATCGATGGTGCTAATTCGAGAGAGAGGGAGTGTGGGGGGGGGGGGGTCCATTTCCCT
>VUQJ01003691.1:0-10174 GCA_015108635.1 Andinoacara biseriatus
TCAGGGTTGACACTCAGTGAACAGCAACTTCCTTTCAGTGTGGGTTGTAAATAAATTGCTAACATATCTGATTAGTTATATCAAACTGCAAGGAAAAACAAAATAACAGGTTCAGCTATGACATATATTTGAAAATTAGTTAAAGCAAGCTTTACAAAACAAATAAAATACATTCACGTTCAAACTGAATGCTGAATGGGTCCTTTTCACCACTATGAATGACTGAAGGTGTTAAAAGCTGTCTGATCTGATCCTCCACACTTTGTAAATTCACGTGCCTTTTACTCATGCTAACATTCTTGTCCTCCATTTATCCTTCAGAACTCTATTGAAGGAGATGTTCTTGATCTCAATGGGACTACACGTTTAAATAAAAATTGAAAGATGCATTACAGAAACTTACATTAAAAAGGAGTGGAAATGAAGAATGTGTAGCTGAATATAAAAGCGCCAGAGATGACTAACACTGTGTAAAGACCTTTTCTAACAGAGATGTTTTTTTTTTTTTAAAGTGCACTTTTTGTCTTTTAGTGCGAGAGTGGCATGCTCAACCATTTACATTTATGTTAGTCTGTTCATCTTTAAAGCTCTGCTGATGGAGATTATGGTCGATAATTTCTCCAGTAATAGATCGGCATTGTGTACGATGCTTTGGCTCAGGTGGCAGAAGGCCTTGAGTGTGTTAAAAACACACTCCTGCTCATTCTTCCTGGCATGATGGAAAGAGAATGATGAACAGTTGAGAGAGGTACAGAAGGAGAAGGTTAGGTGCAGTAAGATTAGGTGTTCATAAAGAGTAACTCTAAAGGGTGGGGGCTATAGTGGTCAATAGGCAGTGATCAGAAACAGCTGAGAGAGAAAGCGGGCCAAGGAGGAGAAGAAGGAGAAATGTTAAAAAAAAAAGAAGACAGAAAACTGAGGGAAGAATGAACTGGATAATGAGGAAAGAAAGCAAAGGAGATGAAGATTGAGGAAAAAGACAAAAAAGAGAAAGAGGGTAGGAGGGAAGAGAAGGAGGAAGAGAGGGAGTCAGCACATTGATCGAGCAGACCTGTCAGCAGCCAGACAGCCAGGGAGACGTCTGTCCTTGTGCTGCCACTCTCTGGCCTGCAGACACCTAACCCCCCCCCTGCTCCTGCTGGGGTGGTGGCGTCAGGCTGGGGGACCGTGCATGAGCATGCTGGTGTGTATGCACTAGTGTCACGTGCGTGTGGGTGTGCGTTTACGTGTACGGTCATTTGTTTCTATGTGTCTACAGCGTACTTATAGGTTGCCCTGCCTGTGCAGTCGGCCTGTCTGTACCCCGTGTCTTCCAGGGCCTCAGGTGCGGAGAGTCTTTTCCTCCGTGGAATTAACTAGGTTCCAGTCAGGAAACTAATCTCACGCTCCCTGTCGCACACAGATGTACGTATCTCAGGAGTATGGATTTTATCAATCCAAAGAGTGTCCTGCACGGGTGCAATAATCAGAGCTGTAGTTTTTTCTTGAAGAGCTGCTGTCAACCACTATCAACACCTTCCCTCCCTCCCTCCCTCCCTCCCTCCCTCCCTCCTCACTATCATCCCCATATGGGATTTTTTCCTCATACAGAGCTCTGTTTCTGGACAAGAAACATCATTTCCAGTGAGTCTTCTCTGGCAGTAGGAGCAAGCTGAGGCAATGTTGGCAGCTGGAGCAGAGCTAAAGCATTCATTAAATAAAGCAATATGTCACTGTAAGCAAGTGCAAGTAGAAGCCTTGGACTCAATATTTTCAGAGCATGAAAAAGAAGTAAATTTGGAGGTGAAGATTACTGTATTGTAATTCAGTTTATTATGTAATTGTAATGCTGCATGTGCGCATCCATCAAAAGTGTTGTTTTCCCGTACATCTAAATGCACGAACCTGCACAAAAATAAAACTAGCTAAACAAAGTGCAACACTGTCAAAATAACAAATGTTGTGACTTTTCCTTAAAGTGCACAGATAGTTTTGCTTTAAGAACACACAGTTTTCACAAGGACCATTACTTCAAAAGAAAATAGTTAAAATAAAAACGTGGCTGATGTTTGGTAATTATAAAGGGGCATTGTTGCTGGCATATTGCTGTTGATCTGAACAAATGGAATTCTAGTAACCTCCACTGTATTGCGGAGGAGGCAAAAATCTTTGAAAAACATGGAAAACAAAAGCAAAACTATCTGCATGACCACAAGAATGTGAGAAAAGATGTTTTTTGGTAATTTGGCAGAACTCACTCTTTCAATACAATGTCCTAGTAAAAATATGTACTTTTTTGCTAACTTTCCATCCCTGCTCTATATGTACACGTAACTGCATGCACGCCATTATTTGTGTGACCTGTTAAACTGTATCAGAATTATGACTGACATTAGAGGGTAAATTTGATAAATAGAGGGTTCTTTTCTCTCGAATACTCTTTCTTTCTCCCCGTCTTTCTGCCCATCTATTACAACTGATCCTATTGTTCCAAGCCCTGAGATCTGTGAGGTGACCTGAGAGGTCAGATAATCAGATGTTCTTCTGGGTGACCGGCACTAACCTGCGTTTCAGTGGGACAGTGTGGTATAAGACCATGCCTCTCCTCAGCTTGGAACACAAGCCCATGTAATACAGGGTGCTGTGGTGCTGTAAGAGTGATAATTAGAGTTACAGCACTCAATTGCACACAAGATGCTGGTACGACTGCAGCAGTGGACCTGAAATAAAAAGGGAGTGAAGCTAGTATGTTTATGCTTTAAAAAAATGTAAATACATGGATGTGGAAAACCTGTGTACAGAAAAAAAAGCCCTCCATCAGTCCCAGTCAATATCACTTTGGGGGAAGTCCTTAATGTAATACATAATGGTATGTTTAGAATCTTATTTTTTCTCTCTGACTGCCTCCCAAAGCTGAACACCTGCAGCGATCCATAAAGTAGACATTTAGTGAGGCTGGAGCATTAATAGGGTTTCTTTACTTCTGTAAGCAACTGAATCAAATGTAAAACATATCTTATGATAGTTTAACCATAGCGCAAAGCATCTTAAATGACTGTGCGAGTGTCTTGTCATTATCGTTCACATGCGTCAACATTAGAGTGAAAATACCGCTGACAACGTGGGCAGAGATACAGAAGAAAATGAAGGAGAAAGACAGGTATAAGTGAAAGAGTGAGGGAGAAAAAGAAGAAATGAGTGTAGGAGAAGATGAATCCGATTTTTCTCGGTAAATTGGACTCCTCTGCTTTCTCTAATTCATGTTTCAGAGCTGCTGCATTGATGGTGAGATGGAGAGGGTGAAGAAAGAGAGAGAGAGAGAGAGGGAGAAGAAAGGAGGGGAAAGGGAAGACAAATCCATGCAGGGGAGAGCAGAGGGAGACTGTGGCCGCTCTCCCACAGGCAGACAGCAATCAATAAATCAATAGGAAACTGTGGTTGGCTGGAGAACGGCTGGGGCAGGGAGGATGGAAAAGAGAGAGACCCGAATCAAAGTAGCTCCAAGATGGATGGAGCGGGGAAAGAAAGGGAGAAGAGGAGGAGGGAGGAAGCGAGGGAGGGAGCGAGGGTTCAATAGAGGTGTAGGTGTAGAGGAGCTTGCAGGAAGAGGGGAGGAGTGCATGGAGGAAAGGTGGTGTTAGCAGGAGTTGTAAAGGGAAAATGGGTGGAAGTCCAGCAGGCTTTTGGGGTCCCCTTCCAGTCCTGCCTGCAGCACATCCTGCATCAGTGGTGCAGTGATTGGGCTTGGCACTGTGCAATGCCCCGCTGTGGTCTGCCCAATGAGCCCAGTGAAGCGCGGCTGTATCTGGGGCTGAGGGGAAGCCGTAGGCCCCCTCTGCCCGCTGGGTGCAGCCTGGTTGACTGGCTGCTTGCCTGGCTGCCTGCCTGCTGGCTGCCTGGCTGGCTGGACATCGATCTCAGTGGGTTGGAGAGTACAGCTGGACGCACACTGAGAGCTGGGGCTAAATCTGGCTCAGGCTCAATCAACGTTTGCACCTGTCTTTTCCAAAGGGAATTAAATGTAGCAGATAGAGAGAAAGAAAGAGTAATGGTGTGTGTGAGCATGTGTGTGTGTGTGTGTGTGTGTGTTTTTCTCAGTTTATGTGTGCTGAGGTTACATTTTGAGGGTGCAGTAGGAGTGGTTAGTTTGTAACAAGCATGTTGGTTTTGTCAGTAGTTAACATGGTTGTACTGGAGCAGGTGAGGTTAAAGTTTGTGTGTGTTTGTTAAGAGTGTGTGCATTTCTTATCTACAGCACACATAGCTTTGATGTGCAAATGAATAAGAAGCAGATAGTTGCTGAGCTCCACACACATCAGGCAAAATGTTGAAGTTAACTAAAAGAGATAGTGGGATCAAATACTGTGTCTGTTGAATTCCTCCCTCAAATTATGTACTTTTTCTCGTGTAGCTTCATACATAAAAGATCTTCACAGCTCTGAAAATAATAGTTGGCGCTTTGCCAAGCTGTCTGCTTGTTTTATTGCTGAGACGCAGATGAGAAGATGGCTCTCCTTTCAAAATAGACCACAGCAAACACAAAGAGTGGAAATGCTGCTTAGCACCGCTTCTAAAGCTCACTACTTAACCAGTTTGTTGGTCTAATTTTTACATAAAACATAGTGTAAAAACTTGTCAAGGGTGTGCAAAAGTATGCTTGGTTTGCTTTTACATTTTGGTTTTAGAGGAAATTTGAAGGAAAAAAACCCCCCCAAAACAAAAGATAAATATTTGTAAACTTTGAAAGTGCTGGTTACCTAATTTTGTTACCTTAAGACAAAAGCAAGCTAGCTGTTGCCCCTTGCATGACGTCTTTGTGCTGTTAAGCTAATCAACAGCTGGTTATAGGTTCTATTTTAACTGATGTGAGAATGATTTCAGAGCCCATGGAGCACCTGTTCACTTCCTACTGATGCCATTACATTGAAATAGGTTAATCACCAAGAAGGAACTTGCGACATAGTCCTCAGTAAACAGATCTCAAGCAATCCGGTATGGAATATATATAAAATATTTGTTTTTCTTGCACGGCATTGCTGATTCCTCCCTTGAAATGCTTGCATTCTGCTAATGTGTGCTGACTCATTGGTTAAGGGTGTACAACAGCATGTATTCATTTGATTGTACTCATCTCCAAAGAGCAGGAATAAGACATTAAGAGCTTAATCACCCCTCTGAAAAACAGAAACTTGTGTAAAAGAAGCAAGCTGGTGATTGGTAGTGGCTGCTTGTTTGAAGTGTGAGTCAAAAATGATGATTGGCTGATAGTGTGTAATATTTACAAAAAGGGTTTCAAAATATGTAAAACTAGAACTTCATCTTTGTCTCATCCCAATATGAAGCACAATGAAAATTGCTACAGCTGTGGGTGGCCACGATCATTCTGGAGCATGTAGTGTGTCTCCATTGTAAGCAGAATATCTGAGAGTATCAGGTCTCCTATTTTGAAGCCCTCTTCTGTTATCCTTCAGTCTTTTTTTTTTAACTCAGAAAAAAAAGCAAATACATGTGTTTTGCAAAACAGTTTCTTTAAATGCAAAAGAGTAAGTACACAATACTTCATTTAGTTTTCTCTTTAAAATGTTGTATATACTGTATAAAATTATGTCAGATATTGTCAGACACAGATGCTTAAAATATGTTTATGAGTCCAGTTATAGAATTTAAAAAACATTTCCATGCCATTAAAATCCTGCACATTTCAAGAAATGCAGGAGTTTGAAACAACCTGTGTGGCAGCTGCACGTTGCTCAAAAGCACCCCAACAGTAGCTGTATTGAACACAAAAGTTCAAATTTATGATTTGTACTAATATTTATTTTTAATTCAGAGTGCAACGTGGTTTAGTGTGACAGGGGAAACAAAAAAATTATATCTGCTAATGTCAGATTGATCCACCAACATGAGCGGTAACATGATTGAGTGTCACTAAAGGAAAAATTGACTTCAAGAAATCAAACTGATTTCAATCATTCAGTATAAAACATGGAAAATTCCTTAAATCCGATTTTCCTTTTCAACAGAAAGATTGTACCGGTAACATCATCCATGTGTGAGAAGCATGATGGCTGTATCCTGCAGACTAACACTACGTTCATTTGCACCCACTGCATTTCAGTCTTTGTATTTAGAAACCATTGGGTTGCAATTTAAGCATTAGAAAGTGGCAACTTAGACAATCTGATCTCTATTAGCCTGCTCTGAACTCTGGGATGTTTAAAGCTTTTGTCAATAGTCATTGTGCAATTAAGTTGTTTGCATTGATAGGCTATTAGATGGCTTTCTACGCAGCCTTTACAAACTGCAGGGCAGCTGTGTGGACCGTCAGATTTATAATCACTGTGCAGCAACTTGTTAACTGTCTCTAACAAATATCTAGTCTATCTCTGCTTCCTTTGCTCATGTCTCTCATTTTTCTTTCCTGGCTGTCCTCTCATCTGCTCTATTTTCTCAGCTCTTCTGCTTCTCTCCTCTGCTTGCTTTTCTTCTCCCTTTGACCTTTTGTCTCTTACATAGCCTGTCTTCTCGTCTCTTCTTTTCTTCCTCTTCTTTCTGCTCCTGTCCTCCTTTGCATTCCTTTTCCTCTGCTTTCCTCTCCTCTCTGGGGTCCCATCCTAAAGAGGCTGCTCCCACCCAGACACAGATGGCCCCCAGATCAGATTTATCAAGGCCAGTAGGGCCCTCTGCAAAAGGTCACTCTCTTAAAAGCTGACCGATCAATGGTCCAACTCCTAACAGCCATGCTTTTTTGTCTCCTCTTTTTTTAACGTGGTGTGTATGTATGTAGGTGTGTATGCTTTTAATCATGCATGTACCTGCCTGTGTGTATGTGCAGCTCTGAGGACCAACAGAGACAAAGACCCTGGGTGTTACTAATCGAAGGGTTGTCCCTCAGACGGTCCTCTAATGACCTCTTCCACCTCTAATAGTGCAACCTTATTGAGGCGCTACTAAATATTTCAGCAAGTCATTAGCTCATTACACGTCATTATCTACAGCGTGTTCAGCCCGCCAGGATTAGCTGAGAGACTTTTAGCAACTTCTCTGCGGGAAATCAATAATCGGCAGACACTTTCAATCACCGAGATCATCCGTGTGCGGCTATCAGAAATTCACACAATCACAGATTTATGTGTGTGCCTGTGCACACAGAGACGGTGTGTTGATTTAGCTGAACGCATCGATCACTTTTAAAAACATGTTAAATTTGTGAAATCCATTTTTCGTCTTTGTTTTATTTGGACACAATAACAGACGAGCATTTGCTCCACAAAATTATATTTACTGGGTCTCATGATTCATTGGCAAAAATGGTCAAGCTCGTGAGCTGAACCAGGTCTCCAAATTATTGAGCGCAAATTTGAATACAAACAGGATTTTTGGGGGAAGGGCTGAAATAATTTCATCACATTATAGAACATAATTCCTCACGTGTTAATTACTTTGGACTTTTGGTGGCTTTCAATAGGTTAAGGTCTGTATCTCTTGGAGCTTCTTTATCATGGTGCCATTATCTGGAATCAGCTAGTTGTGTGCTCCAGTAATTTTTTTTTGAGGTGCACTTCCATCATTCGCAAGAGTCAGATCAAATCCACCCAGCAGGTGTCTTTCATTAGACTGTAAATCCCCAGATTCCACATCATGAAATCTCAGGCCTAATCTGACAAAACCATGAGGACATATTCACTTTGGAGGACTCCCCACTGATTATTTTAAGAGTCACCAAGAAGCTTACACAACAACTATGCATGCAATGTATAAACATTATTCTGCAAGATGCAAAACAGCACGATTCAAATAAAATGACAAATACAAAAATGCACATTTAAAAAAAAAAACTAACCTGTCTAATAACTTTCTGTGTTTGGCTCCTTGTAAAATAGAGTTTAGAGCCACAGCTCACAGTTTGCTGCATGTGCTCCATTTACCAGGAGCCATCCTTTTGTTTTTAGGGGTCATGGGCCAAGGTTGAGTGCCTCATCTGCAGTGTGCAGAAGAGTTCGTGTGTTGAACCTGAGCGTGCCTGCTGCCTAGAAAGGAGACAAGAGCTGTTTAAAGCAACCATGAAACCTCTCTGACACACTTTAGGAGTCACTTAACAATGGGCAGGGTGTGTGTGGTTAAGTGTGTGACTAATTTCCTTTAACACAGTGTAAGATTGAGAGACTCAGGGCCAGAGGGGGGCGGAGCTGCTACTTGTTAAGAAGGTCAGAGGTCAGTTTTTCTTGAATAGATCCAGAAATGCTCAATTAATTAGGCAAACACACACACAAACAGAAACACATTCCTGCATACAAAAACATGCATGAGAATATAGGAGAGTCTATTATAAGCTAATCCATTTTTTTGTGTGAAGCCATGGTGTTGCATGCTAAAGAGAAATGGATATAATTCTGCGGGGGGGCAGTGAATCGACAATCAGTCAACGACAAACGGGAAGCACAGCATCTGTAAACAGTCTTAACAGATACGAGCTAAACAGCAGCTTTCTCTGCTTCAGCTTTTGCCTTAAACAGTGTCTCTGTGGGTCCATCTATCACTCTCTCCTCACCCCTTCCTCCAGCAGTGCAGAGGAAGGAGATGCTTGAATCAGCTAAAAGTTTAAAAGCTTTATTATAAAGAGGAAATACAATTGAGGTCTTTGTTGTTCATCTGTCTCCCCTTCTGCTGTCTTGCACTGTCCATTTGGACAGCCCCTGCATTACTCAGCAAAACACTGATCATCAAAGAAATTAATAAAACGTGATCTAATCCGTGTAATCGGATTCCATGCGCTTCACTATCGAAGCGTTTTCTTTTAAGGGGTTTATTTAATATGAAGAAAGTAGTTTGCTTAAAATGGCCTCAGAAATTATATTATGGTTACTTGAACATGGTTGTCAAGATATTGTATGACTTATTGAGTTGGACTAATCTTTTTCCACGCATAGGTCGAAACACTTATCTCCAAACAGGTACCTCTAAAATCTAGGTTGAGGGAGGTAACAACTGCAGCAGATAAAATTTCGAACCATTCATTTTGTATGCATTTACTGATGATCCCTTTTTACACCCACACCTCAAATAAAATTATGTGCAGCTTTCCTACGCAGTCCAAAGTCTGTTTTTCCTGCTTATCTTCTGTCTCTCACGTTTTTACACTCTGTATCTCTCTTCTTTCTTCCTTCCACTTCCCTCATACTTGTTTCATTCGAAGTCCCGTCCCAGCATCCACCCCAACAATATTTCACATCCTGATTTATTTTGGTCCTGGAGTCATGTGACCCTAAATATTGTAACTGACCCTGGGTGTATTGATCTTCCTGTGCAGGCTAGCACTGCGACTTCCTGCCTTATAACGACCCTATGAAACCCGTCGCTATCTATCATTATCGTCATCATCATTTATGAAAAAAAGAATCGAGCTTCATATTTATCTGTCTGTATTTGTATATATGTACCTTTGTGTTGCTGTTTTTTTCCCCAAATGTTTTTTTTTACCTGCATAAAAATCAGCATTTAAAAAAAAAATCTATGTATGTATTTTTGTTTATCTGTAAGTGTGTCTCTGCTTGTTGCTACCAGTGAATGTGTGTGAAAGTGTGTGAGTGCTACTAATGATGCTATTTTGCCAAAGGAGAGAAAAAGCTACTGTCACCATAGTAATGAGGGGTATTTATATCAGTTACCTGGCAGTAAACCACTCTGATCACCTCTTCTCATGTCTTTTTCTCACGAGACAAGTATGTGTTTGTGCTGCATTTGTATGCGCGACCTATCTGGACCTGCTGCTATATGGCGGTGTGTGGTAGTGCGTGTATCTAAGTGCACATGAATGTGTAGCTCTGTAAGAAGTGCGCAGGATATGATAGACTGAGCACAAAACGGTCTGAGTGTACGTGTTCATGAGAGAAGGAGTGTGTAGAGGGTGGAAGAGACAAAGGGGTTAAATTGAAAGGAAATGATGAGCGATGAGTCTGTGTCGCACATTAGTGTTCTGCAGGTTTTTTAAATTATTTTTTTTTCCACTGTGATTGTCTGTTTCCTTGGACCTCGCTGCGTGTGTAGCCTTGGGGAGCAGTTTTTATCCTTATCTGGACGTCCAGGAGTGTGACACATCCAGATACGCCTTAAGAAATTTCAACATCTTTTGACTAGAGGCCTTAAAGGAAATGTGTGTATGTGTGTGTGTTCAGATGGTGGAGGGTGTTGGTGG
>VUQJ01003695.1:11861-24564 GCA_015108635.1 Andinoacara biseriatus
ATTTTTTATTTAAGGCTTCAATCCTAAAGGATAATTTTAAGTCTTTTTTTTTTGAGTTTCTGAATGCTGACTGTTCACTTAATTTTCCACTCTTTCCAACTATGTTCCCCCTCTATCAGACATTTATTACCTATCTTCTCTAAAAAAATTAATAAATTGTCCCAAAATGTGTAAATTAAATGTCTCTAAATCAGCTTTTTTTTTTTAACAAAATCCAACTAGCAGCAGTGCTAAAGCTCACTAACATGTTGTAAACGGTACAAAAACCTGATGAGAAAGTGATTTCATACTGATTCTAGTCTTCATGTGACGCAGCACTATATTACCAAAATCATTCACTCGCCCATCCAAATCATTGAATTCAGGTGTTCCAGTCTCCAGTCTCCACAGGTGTATAAACCAAGCACCATCGGCATGCAGACTGCTTCTACAAACATTAGTGAAAGAATGGGTCACTCTCAGGAGCTCAGGTAATTCCAGCATGGTACCGTGAAACGATGATACCTGTGCAACAAGTCCAGTCCTGAAATTTCCCCTCTACTAAATATTCCACAGTCAGCTGTTAGTGGGATTATAACAAAGTGGAAGTGATTGGGAATGACAGGAACTCAGCCATGTAGTCGTAGGCCACGTAAAATCACAGAGTGGGGCCAGTGGATGCTGAGGGTCATAGTGCACAAAGGTCACCAACTTTCTGCTTTGTCAATCACTGCAGACCCCCAAACTTCATGTGGCCTTCAGATTAGCTCAAGAACATGAACAGCTTCATGGAATGTATCCACTGTGAAGTCCTGTTTTGGGGAATATTATGGGATTTGGGAGTATTACCACAGTCACATTCTCTGCTTTTTGAAACCAGACGTCATGAACCTGGTGCAAATATGACTGTGAAACTGACACTGTGTGTTTATATGTTAACAACTGTTATTCTATTATAATTTAATCCCACCCTAATTCATGCCCTGCTTTAAAATAGAATAGAATAGAATAGAACTTTATTGTCATCATACATACAGGTAGTCTCCTTTTTGGCACTAAGAGGAGCCATAACTTACAAAAAAAGATAATTTTGTATGAAATAAAACGTTAAACTAATGACTGAGCCAATAAACTCATGAGATTACACACCGAGGGAGCTAACGGCTGTTTTCCCAGAACCTTCCCATTTAAAACTGGAATCAATCCTCTCCTACTAAAAAATCTAATGAATAGATTTCTCAGAATTCCTTAATTTGTTATTGAAGCCTCAAATATAACCAAACTTCCATAAAGCATCAATCAAAACAGAATGTAATGCAATGTAAATTGCTTATATGCTCATTTTGGATTTAATGCTAGAACGAGGAGCAACAGAAGCTCGGACACGGTTTTGTTGTTGTTGTTGTTTTTGTTTTTTTGTCTGAGGTCATCGTTTTTGTGACTTCACACCTGACTGCAGCCTTAGGTCGCCAGCTTTGTTTATTTTCTGAAGTGCCCACGATTAATAATCAATGTCTTCATTCATCTGTGTACAATTATACTTCAGAATAGGTTGGATGTCAGCAAACATAATGGCAGTTTACATTCAATTACGGAACTAATTGTGGGGATTGAATATTCACAGAGGAGTGAATCAATAGCCTCGCTGACAGTGTAAAGGTTGCTGTTTGCTCCAGTGAAGAGCAAACATGCCTGATTGATTTCCACTAACTGCCTGCAGTTTGCTTTCCTGCTCCAATCGGATGTGACAAACAAAACAGAATGAGTGTTTTCTGGTGGAGAGTCACATGCCACTTTATTATCTGCTCTCCAAGCTGCTCTTAAACATCTTCTCTATCTGGTAAATGAAACAAAAGCACGAGTGTCCTCTTTCACACTTGTCTTCTGGTATCTTCTGCTTTGTCTCTTCTATTTAAATAGATCCCCATTCAAAGGCTCTCAGATCGTGATGTGTGGGATTCCCCTCCCTCCCATACAAGGCTTTCAAATCCAAATAAATGTGTTCCATCCCACTCATACCAACCAGAGCCCACTCAGCCAAAAGCCACACAAATATAGAGCAGGCGCACATATGTGAACAACTTTAAATCTTTTTCTGTTGTGGGTTTATTAAATCTACCAAACAAAGAAACCCCTTTCCTCGATCCTACAGCCCTCTCATGTGAAGGGCAGACTGAGCCAGCGGGTCTGCATTAATAAACAGAGATGGCACAAATGTCTGTGAGAATAGTGAAAGTATTTGATTTGTGCTGCATAAATGGATGAAGACTGTTCCTGTTTCTGCATGGAGCTGCTCGGTCAGGCCCTGTGAATGATTGCAGCTGAGGAGTCGGGCTTCTTTGAAAGCATCAGTGAAAAACACAAGAACCACACTGTCTGCTGGTTTTAGCCACGATGACTTATAGTATTAATAACACAAATTCTCGGCTGGTTCACACATGGAAAGATTCATGTGGCTGAACTGCGGTTATCAGGAAAAATGAATGATGACAAATGAGAATTGAAGTAAAAATATTACGCTGACTCCAAGTCTTTAAGGCCAAAAAACTGTTTGTACTCCTAAAAAGGATAAACGTCATTTAAATAAAGTCCGTATTAAATATAACATACTATCCACAGGCTTATGTTTTATACCAGATTCTTTTACGGGGGCGATGTCAGCAGTGATCACCAGCAGGGAAAAGTGTGTCAAGGGATCTGTGCTCACTGAATTTATTACAAATTATAGGGACGTACTGTTTGATCTCATGATGGAGCTTATAGGTTTTAGGTTTCCAGGGCGTTTCCAGGCTTTTTAAAATGTGGGCACCAATGACTATCAATCAAAATACAGCATACCCATAAAAATTCATTTAAAAATAATTGAATTCTGATGGTTTTAACTGTAGACAGACTTGCTTCCACAGCATTGAGCAGCGTGGCTGCTGCATAACAACACAGGGGCCGCTCTGACTCAATGGAGAAAGGAAGTGCCTTTCCCAGCTGTCATAGGGTGAGGGGCGGGATACCTTCTGGACAGGTGACCAACCTGTGGCTGGACTAACACAGAGAGACAGACAACCCTTCATCCTCACATTCACACATACGGGCACTTTAGAGCCACCAGTGAACCTGCCAGCAGTCTTTGGACTGTGAGAGGAAGATGGAGCATCAGACATGGGGACATTGGAGAAAATGGATGGACTGATGGTTGTATTTACAGGGACACATTGGGGAGGGCTGTGCTGTTTCAATACCGTCTGCCTTTTCTGGCACTGATATGACAACACAAGTTTGGGGGTTTCACGGAGGCTGGTGGCACTCCACTTTGGTTCCCTCATTGCTTTATTCTCTTTTAGGTTCACATGCCAAAATTGTGAGTTTTTAAAAGAAATGCGTGGATTTTTTTCTTTTGGAAATTTTGAATGAATGTTTATTGTTAGCTTAACATCTGTTTTATTCTTCCTCTGGGCTTCAGTGAGATACTAAATTGCTGTAGGCTCCCGCCGCTTCATCCTGATATTCTGTTCCTCTCTTTCCCACCGACCATGAAGGCAGCACCGCCCCTCTCAGAGTGAGTCCGCCTCTGCGCTCCAACCGAGAGGCACCGACTGACTGACTAGCTGCGTGGGGAACCGGTGTGGGCGCAGCGGAGGACTTTCCTATAAAAGCAGGGATCCCACGGCTAGACGCGCTCTTCTCTCTCAGTCCACGGCAGACAGGAGCAGCTCTTCCCCGCGATTATTCCCCCCGTTACAGTTCGGAAAATCCTCTCAATCTCCAAAGGAAACCTTAGTCTATGGTTCTGACTGACGCGCCTACAAGGATGTCCCGGACCGACGAAGTGCACCGTATAACGGAGAATGTCTACAAGGTAAGCCGGGCTGTGTGGTAGTTTGTTTGGAATCCGCTGACCGAGCCACCTGCTGCACCGGTGAACGGCTGCGTTTAGAGGACGCGCGCAGAGGACAGGCTCGGATAACTTTGTCCCGGCTGATCGTGACTGTGTCAGAGCACTTTGGTAACAAGAGTGCTCATTTCTCTGTGCTGATAGAGAAAAGGTCTCCCGGACAGGTCACGATAACGATTATTCACCGTTTGAAAAGCCGGTGACTGACCGTCGGTGACTGAGGAGCGATTTTAGTCCTAAAGGTGAATGATGAATTCTGTTTTAGCCATCATATCACCTCTGGATGATCAGAAATCAGAGTCAGAAACAGTCTTGAATTTGTTACTGAGACCAGTCAAATCAGCAAAGGCAAAATCGTTAATACGGTAGGAGCACGTCCTTCATCAATAACTCGAGTTATGTTTGATTTATATGTAGGTACAGATCTGATCTGCTTTCATCCTGAAAGGTTGAGCTTCTGTTCTGTGTCCATTATAATGCTGGATTTGCAATAATGATAAAGGAACCAGTTATGTAAATCTGCAGACTGACAGTTTGCTCCCCAGGACAATTTATTTCCACACCTTACAGAGCAGAAGCTGCCCTCAGTGCTGGGGGCAGGTGAACTTGACATGATCTGCCTCAGTAAAAGTGATCATGAATTTATGGAGGCAGCATCCTCATTGGTCCCAGCAGGCTCCCTTTGGGCTGTATTTCCTGAGCTGTGCTTTGCTGATAGTTGGATCTTCTTTTTTTTTTTTTTTTGAAGCATGAGAGGCAAAAGGTGGCAAATGATTAGATCCTCCATTTTATTTCCACAACAAAGCTGCTTTTCAGGAGCGTCTGTGGAGGAGGTGGAGGAGTGTTACTCTTGACTTTCACTGCACTCAGCTTTCGGCAGCTTTCCAGGCGAGGTAGATTTCAGCAGTGGAAGCACGACGAGGGCTTTCCTTTTATGTGAGGAGACTTGTCGCTGTTCCATACGCCTCTGCGAAAAGGCTCGGAGAGGAGAGCCGGAGTGCCTAAAAGCTTCTTGGTGCAGGAGGAGACTTGGTGGAGACAGGAAGAGATGGGCATGTGTGCTGAGCCAAAGATGTACTTGTAAGGTAGGGGGGGGGGTGTCAGTTCAGTGAGAGTTCATGGTTGCTTGTGTGGCAGAGGCTGGTTGGTGTAACATGACATTACTATTTAGGCTGCCAAGGAAATGATGGGAGTCTTTTCAGACTGTGGCTGACATCAAAACCAATACACACACTCAGACACACACTCCCTCAAAAGGCTCTAATAAGGATCAGTAGGGCACGAGGAGAAGGCTCGCTGCCTTATGCTGTGGCCTGTTGGTGGGTTCTTTGGACTTTTAATAGGAGGAGGAGGAGGAGGAGGAGGACAATGATGGAGGAGAGGTTAAAAAAAAAGTGGTGGTTGTGTGATGAATAGGGAGGCAGTCTGGTGTCATGTCTATTAGTCAGCTGATGGAAAATGATCATATTAACTTAATAGCAGTTATGATATGATACTCATACCTTGTACCAGGGTTGCATTAATAAGTTGAAAATGAATATTCAGGTACAATGCGTTTCTAGCTTTGTAAAATAAAATCTACCAAAGCAATATACAATAATAAAGAAACAGGACCAAAATAAATAAAAGGACCAATTAAAAGTATATTAATGTAATTCACTTTATTTGCACCAGTTTTATTTCAGTGTGAGAGTCTTTACTGCTGGTAGTTGCAGCCATGTTAGTCTCCCTCCTCTCTGCTCTGTGGTTATGCCTCCTCACACACAGAGTGGAGCAGACGAGCGAATGGAGCGACTCTTTGCGGCTCCCTTCCTCCGTGCTTTGTTTGTTCTCCCACAACCAATCACTGCACTGCTGCTAACGTGCCGCAGTGAAAACAGAACATGAAACTGAACTGAATAAACTGCCCTGCTGTCACTCTTCCTGACCAGTGCTGGATCACTCCATGACTTTTTCTACCAACAGTGAATGTTTGAACTGACCATTTAGTAATAAGAAATGCCAGCACTAAAAACATGTTAGTTCTAGCTGATGGTTCTATGAAAATCTGTATTAAGATTTAAGCGGAAGGTGTGGTTTTGTCTTGGCTAGAGGGTGCCTTCCTCAGGGGTTTGGAATGGAAATGGCATCGCGCAGAAATGCAGCACTGGGGTTTCTTCCTGTCATCAGCGGGCAGCATCATTACAGACTCAGTGAGAGTGAAGAGAAGTAGAGCGCTGCTGCCAGTCCGACCCCTGTTGGAGACTGATGCTCACTGGTGTGGCAGTCGGCGGTGTTGTGGCGCGGCCCTGGGGTGTTTTATGAGCTGATCCAATGAGCTTTGTGTGGGGCTGCTAAAGAAACTAACAGGTCTTTATTATTTCATTACAAGCCAAAAGATGAAAAGGCCTGAAGGTGCCAGCTTCCATTAGATAACGCTCAAGTCTGTTTCTTCACTGACGAGAGAAGATGTAGATGTCGGCAATTAAATCCTGTGGCATTAAGATGGTGATCAGGAACATCTCTTACAGAACATAATATCAGGGCAGCCTGCCTCTGTGCACAGTGCCCAGTTTAAAGCTGACTCTGACCTGCCTTCAATTATAAAACATATCAGTTAAGCTGGATTAGTCTAACTCTCCACTGTGGTGCACATTCATAGACAGTTAGCTGTCACGTTACATATTCAAACCATGAAGTTATGGCACCTTTACCTCACAATGAATATTTGCGTATTTGTAATGAACTGAATTTTTTGTTTTAATGTGTCAGTGAGCTGTGAGTCTTTAATAGTCTGCCTTTACTGGCCACATGGTGGTGGGTTTAATTAGGACTGGAGAAAGGTCGCCTATTGTTGTGCTCAGTGCTGACCAAAGACTGAAACATGAGGCTTTATCTAGAAAGTTTGCACTGTGAGTCATTCTGTCCAAAAGCCCTCCGCTGTGCATGGCATTTGGTATCCAGCAGTTATGAAGAGTTCCATTTTTCCCCGTAGGATTAAAGTGTGTCCATGGTGGGTGGGTGCTTTCTTAAAGAAAATAATAAATACTCTGCATACTTACTATGCATGCTCCTGGACAATAAATAATTTAAGAAGGCAATAATTGGCTGCTTCTCCAGTCAGTTCCTCATCCCAGTGGATGAACTCCATCATCTGGAACAGTGAGGAGTGACAGTGCTCCTGGTTTTGCTCTGAGGTCTCGCTGAGCTTGGGGTGGAAACACTTGACCCAGCTCCACCTTCACCACACTGTGGTTTGAGTGGCTCTAAGAGCAGCAGCAGAAGAAGTGCCAAAACCAGCAGAGATCCCTGAGCCTGGCTCTTTAGCAGGGGCTGAACTTTCAGAATAAGAGTTTGGGGATTGGCTGCTAGTAATTTGATTGTGTTGTTCTTTTACATGGATGAAAAATTAGAATAAATTGCAAATGTAATTGGGTAGCTGTTAACACACCTGTGCCGCCCATCCATGTGGTAAATGCTGTGATGGTTTCTAGGGAAGTGTGTTTATTTATTCCCGTGTGATGATGACCCTTTGCCTGGATGAGGACTGCTTTTGTCTTTCACACGCTGCCTCCTGTCGTTTGTCGGACCGTCAGCTGCCAGAGCAAAATAACTCAACAGCAGAGGACCAAAGTCTTTGACTCACTGCTCTGCTGCTGAAACACAAGATGCTGAATCTCATTTTTGGATGACTCACATCGGCAGATGCAGGTCTGTGAGTGTGGGCAGCAGTGTCTCAGGTTTGTCAGCACCCATCCTGGACTGCAGCAGTGGCTGACACTGCGTTTGTTTCTGATGTGAGATTGCACATCATCACAGAGCCAAACTATGAAGTGAAGTTACAGGTTGGTGTGGATTGAAGGACTGTCTGTGGATACTCCACGGAGGCGCGTTTGCTTTCCACTGACTGTGTGTGTAAACTGTGTTTCCTCAGGTTGTTGTGGTTGCAGAACAAACACCATCTGTATGTTTGTTCAGGAGTGGATTCAGCCAAGCATTGTAATCCCAGGAGTCCTGCAGGCTCAGTTTGCTGAATGAAGCTTGAGCGTCAGGCCGAGGCTGCCTCGGTGGTTTGAGGAGTTTGATGAGAGCGGATTATGGAGTGATCAGCTCCTCAACTGATCTTAGTGCTTTGTGTTGCTTGTGCATTTAAATTTAGTAGAATAGATACTAAAATCTTCCAGTTTGCATGAAATCACTGCAGATCCTTAAACTGTGCTGCTGCTATAAAATGATTCTGTTTTGCAGCATTTGTATGTCAGTGCTTTTGATCATGAACACATTTGAACACAGATGCTGAATTCTGCTTCTCTAACTGTGACTGCTGGTTGATCCATACCTGGAATGAAAAGATATTTCTGTTGGCTCTGAAAACCTGAAATAGTAATTTCTTTGTTTTAAAATCGGTTAACAAATGAAAAATTATAGATTAAATTACCAAAATAAGTGATAGCTATAAGATATTGTTCCTTGTTTTGTTGCTTAAAATATAATTGCAGTGGCATTCATATAAATGAGGTTTTCAGGAAAATGAATTATCCAAGGTGACCGTTAAAAGACAGGATTGCAATAAGGACAGGAGCTTGTTAGCGTCCCTGTGAGATATTCAGGTGTTTCTCCTGTTATTGACAGAAGCTTTCAGAGTGTCTCAGCTGCAGCATCAATCTCTTAAAATGCTGCGTTAGTATTAGTACTGACTGTCACCAGGGAACGTTATCGAGTGTTTGGAGTCATAAATCCCTCCGTAAAATGCTGTCGTATTATCAAGTCCAACTTCCGAAAGACATAAGGCAGTCCTCCTGCTAAGCTGAACGTATTTGTTCTCCAGGGAGGGATTTTGTGTGTGTGTGTGTCTGTGTGTGTGTGTGTTGTGAGTAATGCTACAGAACACTTTATCCCCGCTGTCACACGTACAATCTGTCCAGGTTTTTTCCCCAGAATAGGGCCTTTCATTCTGTAACCAAGTGGACAAATAAGTAGTCGTAGCTTCTGTCTGTTTGCAGAACTTCAATTCTTGTAGCATGACTTCAGCTATTGTTTTATTAGCTCATTGGATTGTAATCTGTTATGGTGTCTTATTAGAGTGATCACCTAAGCTGCTGCTGGAGGCACAGCGCTGCAGGTGAGACGCAGGGCATCTGCCAGGAAATTGAACCTTAAAGGTTAGCAGTGGATTGACTGAGGAAGTGAGGAGGTTTTGGTGGAGACCTGTCAGTAGGGTTTCTTCCTCCTCCTTTCTCTGTTGTACCATGCAAAGATTCTCCGAGGTCGTGTCCCACCTCAGTACAGGCAGATTCAACCACTCCGGCCATTTTTCCTTTTGTTCACATTTTGAAAGCTTGTTGGAGGTGAAAACGAGCCTCCAGCCACTGTGCTCATGTGCAGAGAAACCTATTGAATTCAGATGCTTTGCTAAGGCCGGATTACTCCAGTGTAATTGTTTCAAACCAGTGATTTTCTTCTCTGATTAGTCACAGTGCTTCCAGCTCTTTTATCTCTGTTCAGAGTTATATCTTCAGTCCCTGCAGAGAACTGTGCCTACTCAAGCTTCAGGGTTTGTTCTAGCTTTGTGTGTCCTGTTACTGATCTGTGGGCCGCAGTTGTGTTGGTGAGCTTCACAGTGGCACTCTGACAGCGTTTTGGGGAGTGTGATGTTATGTAAGTGGGGAACAGTGCAGGTCGAAGGAGATCATTTTGGTTTCACTGCTAATTGTTCCTGGTTTAATTATGGTTGTGCATGAACTGATTTGAGGTTCATCTTCATGCTAGTGGAACATCTTGCAGCTGAAGAGCTTAAAATTAAATCAGCTGAGAATGAATATCGGAAAAACACCCTTGTTGTAGTGCTGCAAAACTTTTTTGTAATTACAAAAAAAATCTGTTCTACAAATAGTATGAAAAAGCCAAAAATGCAGAGCTAAAGGAGATGTCTTTAAACTTTGAATGTGGCATGGTTGTTAGTGCCAGACTGGCTGATTTGCTGGGATTTGTGCTCGCAAACATCTCTGAGGTTTACAGAGGCTGGTCTGAGAAAGGGAAAATATCCAGTTAGTGGCAGTTCTTGGGGGTGGTGGGAGAAGATGCTGATGCGGGTGATGATCAGGAGAATAGCCATCCTGCTTCAAGTTGCCTAGAAAGGCAACAGCAACTTAAATAAGCACCTGTTACAACCGAGGTATGCAGAAAGGCATCTCTGAATAGGCATCATTCCTTGAAGCAGATGGGCTGCGGCGGCAGAAGACCACAGCGTTGCCTCTTCTGTCAGTGAAGAACAGGAATCTGAGGTTTCAGTTAGCATGGACTCTCCAAAATTTGACAATAGAAGATACAGGGGTGGGGTCAGGATTTGGCATAAGAAATATGAAAGTATGGATCCATCCGGCCTTGTTTCAATGGTTCAGGCTGGTGTTGGTGGTGTGATTGTGTTGGGGATATTTCCTTGGCACACTTTTGGCCCCATGTTACCAACTGAGCATCATTTACCACCACAGCCTGCCTGAGTGGACCATGTCCATCCCTTTATGACTGCAGTGTATCATCTGATGGCTGCTTCCAGTAGGATAATGCACCATCTCACAAAGATGAAATCATCTCAAACTGGAGTCTTGAACATCACAGTGCGCACTTAAATGGCCTCCACAGTCACCAGATCTCAATCCACCGGAACACCTTTGAGATGTGGTGGAACAGCAGTTGAATCTGTGCCACGAAGAATTAAGGGAGTGTTGACAAGGACAAGGTGTACCTAATAAAGTGGCTGGTAAGTGTAAAAGTAGGTAGTGAGTGCTTGTTAATAACAGTAATCATTTTACAGGTGCAAACACTCAGTGTTACTGAGATTGCAGCAGAAACACATTTATTTTTGTGATGTGCAGCTCTGCCGGTCTAAACCTGCTTCAGTCTCAAAAGAAGATCGTCGGCTTTCATGACAGGGAACACAATGCTTAAGGTGGCTGGGGCTAGGCATTTCACTTTATTATTGTGTGTGTTTGGCCAGTCGTCTGTGGGAGTAAGAAATACACTCACAAAGAACAAAATGTACCCAGAAGCATGAGATGCTTTCTGTGTTCCAGCCATTTTCCCCTCTCAAGAGTTTGGACTCCAAATTCTTAGAAACATCAGTGAACTGTGAGCATCCTCTGGTTTTTCTTTACATACACTAAACGGACCCTAAATCAACATCCAGAAGGCATCAGCTCAGTGCAGGTGCACAGTGCACGGAGCTGTCCTCTATATTATTTAGACTTCACCAACTGCTCTGTTACGACAGCTTCCATAGCTGTCATACAACATAACTGCTGGCATCTGCTGTGTTTGCAGCACGTCAGCAGCCTTTAGCACATCAGTAAGTTATCTAACGTGAGCTGGAGGGAGAGAGGAGCAGAGGTGGAGGCTGCCAGGGAGCAGGGGCTTGGCAGAGCATAAAAGGAAAGTTACTGGGATTAATCTCAATAGAAGCGGAGTGAGAAGACAAGGGTGTGGATCCACTGTTCTTTCCTTACACTAATTAGACTAAAATTAAAGGGGAGAGGCCTGCGGGCTGAAGAGAAGCAGGGGTTTGTGTAAGATTGCTGGATATATTTGTGTTTGTTGCTCCACAGAGGCTCTAAGAGGGGAATTTTAGGTTGAACACAGAGAGGGATGAAGATGTGCTCAGGGGATTAAAAGCCAAAACGTATCATTATCTCATATCCTTTTGTGACTAACACACACACACACACAGGGTGCTTTGAGTTGGCATCACACATGTGCTGTCGTAGGAAGCGGCACTAACGTGAATTTCCTGTCGTGTTTAGATGTAAAGCCTGACCCCATTAATGGTGTTCATGAGTGCTTTGTGCGAACATATGTGACTGTGTGAACATTCATTCACTTGTAAATCTAAGAACAACTGGTGCATCGACTGAATCAGATGCGTCACTATGAGGCGATGACGATGGTGATGTCCTTCCTTCACAAGGCAGCCGTGGAGACTCCTTCTCCCCCCTCCCCTCCCACCGTCACCTCCTCGCTCTCGCCTCTCCTGCCACCCCGTCAGCTTTCCTCTGGTATGAGCTGAACGTGAGGTGAATAAAAATGGGTTGCCCTGTCACGGAAGGGGGAGATTCCAGCACTTCCATATATGGTGCCGGAAGTGCCCCCTCCCCTCGCTCCAGACTCTCTCCAAAACTGCATCTGTGGAATAGGGGGCGCTGCCTCTCCCGCTGCTTGCCTGCACACAGATAAGAGCTCATCTGAAAGGGAAATTGCCTGGCTTCTCATACACACACACACACACACACACACAGCAGACCGGCGCTGTGTTTCCATCTCCTGAGGGCGTTGAAGCAGAGCAGCTTTAGCGTGGTGATTGTCACACTGGTTGAGCAGAAGCAAATAACGTCCATTTTCTGGAAATCATGATAAGGGACACCAGCAAAACACTAACAATACACATATACCAGTGCATCACTCCTACATACTGTAAAAATGCAGCAGAGGACTGCAAACTGCTTTCTTCACATTAGCAACCATGTTATGCACAGTGGATCAATGACTGTCAGGTTTCAAAGTGTGCTTTGTTGCTTTAAATGTCTGTTTATGTGATATAACGCCGTGATCAGCAGCACGATCTTCATCAACAAGGTTTCTCAGTTCAGTCTGTTCTGACTTCAGGAGGGTTTGTTTATGGTCTTTGCCCAAAAGCATTTAGGCCCATCAGTCTGCATACAATTTGTTTTTCATTTTATTTCCAATTTATGGAAATATTTATGCCACAGCATACAGTGATTATATTACATAACCAGAACACCTGCAGAAGAGTTGATAGCCAGTTCATGATCTGAAGCTTCGCCCACGGGAGAGCACCAAATCACA
>VUQJ01003695.1:44002-68566 GCA_015108635.1 Andinoacara biseriatus
ATTAGCCGTTACAAAACTTTAATGAGCTCTAATGCACGTTTCATAACAAAAAGCTTAGTCAGACCTGTTTTTGACCCCAATTTTCAGCTCCAGTGATCAATAACAGAGTTGCCTGAATGTGGCAAATGAAGCTCTAACACGGGGATGTTCGTCATGGTGTTCTCTCACGGTGGCTGATTTAAACTCTAACACTTCAGAAGCAGCTGCAAAGACATGGGAACAGTTTAATGGCAGACTGTCGACACAAACACATACTCATAAATAGACTTATTGTACGAGCATACACCCTCACATGCCTCACAGGCCATAATCAAACTGACTAACATTACATGATTATTATCCACTCCTGCAGCCTAAAATAAGCTGGGACGCACTCATGGGGATACTCATTTGGTATCATATGTGCAGATTGCTAACAACACATAAGAACCTGGCACAGGAAGAGGAAATGATGCATGACTATGTTTCATTCAGTTCTTCTTAATTTACACAATGCTGTCAGAGTTTGAAGAACTGCTCTGACTCGCTGCGAGGAGAGACGAGATGCTTCATGACTGCAGAGCAGAGTGTCATCCCACTCATCCTCTCCGCTTTCACTACGCTCCGTGTCTGCGAACGCCCCCGCTTTGATGTGGGAGCTCAGGCAGTCCTGGGAGAACACGCCGACTCTGCACACACTGCTAAAAATAGATGAAATGAAGCGCTCCAAAGGAGGAGGAGAGACGAGTACGCCGCTCGAGCCGCAGCCCAAACATGGTTTGCCGGTGATGTCGGCATGGATGAAAATGACATTGTCTTTCTTCCGTATACTAAATATGGGCATGGTTGTGAGGGAAAAATAGGAGGCTCCTGCAGTTCCGGTTCCCCTTTTGTCCATATAAGGGCTCCGCCATTCAGATGCAGTGTTAGGCAGAGGCTGGATTCACTCAGCTCTCAGCTCTGGGACACAAAACCTGCTACAAGCGTGAAGAAAAGCTGATTTCAAATCAGTAAAGATCCAAACCTGTGTTTTATTCAGTTTATGCATCTCTGCCATTAAAATTCAATGAAGGATTTTCATCATCACTGTCTCAGCCAGACAGGCAGGATTACATAGAATATGTCAGGAAAATGATTCAGGATTAAAATGGGAACCCCTCATTAAAGCTATCCATTCAGTTTCTCCTGCCTCATCTGGCTGTGGTCACAGCAGGTTAAACACTGTATTCAACTCATCCTTTCCCAGCAACAAATTGGGAGACATAATTTCTCCATCTAATTCTGGGTCTGCCCCATGGTCTCCACCCAGTCGGGCATGCCCGACTCCTCTAGAGATGAAGGAGCAGCAGCTTCAAACTCCCTCTGGATGTCTGAGCTCCTCACCTTCTCTCTCTAAGGCTGAGCAAAACCAGTGGCAGAAATGCAGCTTCACAGGTGAGTGTTGGATCCTCTGGTAGAACGTTCACATTACTGCCAACACCGCCCCAATCTGCCGCTCCACCTTTCATCACTTACATATTAGATCTTGAGATAACTGAACTTCCTCGCTTAGGGGTAACAACTCTGGACCCCGGTCCAGCTGTTTCCAGCTGTGGCCTCAGACTTTAAGGTGGTGATTCTTATCTTGGTTGTTTCACACTCCTGAACACTGCTCCAGCACCTTCTCACGGTCACGTTCTGATGAAGCCAACAGAACCACACTGTCCTCAAAAACCAGGGGTGCAGTTATCGTGTCAGTCAGATGAATTTCCAGTCCTTATTCTTTTTAACATTTAGATTAAGATATGCAGCTAAAATTATTTTCTAAAGTTCCGGACCTTTCTCACCTCTGACGTCCTCATTAAGCACCTCGAGGCGACTGCATGTTAGAATTATGTTAGCTTTTTATATTTGTCTGTGCAGTCATTCATTAAATATTCACATTAACTGCTGTTTAATTCTGTTGTGATTCCTGAGCAGCTTCCAACAGAACTCCAGCTACTATCAGCTTACTGCTATAGTTCTTATTAGTGATGCCTGTGAGCAAATTATCATCGTATATGCGCACATACTCTCATTTGGTTCCTATTCATCACATTATGTTCTATTTCATGTCTTGTCATTGCCGTGGGCTAAGCACACTGTAGCATAACATCCATCTCATTAAATCAATTTCAGGTTAATTTAGATGGCCAAATTTAAGGTCCAGGAAACAATTACCCTTTGGTTGATTAATTCATTGCAACACGATTTAGAGGAGTGTGTTGGCCTTTAAGGCATATTTCTCCCCTTCATCTGACATGCTGTTAAAGGATAGCATACTTCCACAAATGGGAACAAGACCTGGATGCAATCAGTGACTCGATGAGGCAACCATGGGGGAGAATGTAATTCTGACGGGTCAGAAAGACACAAAATTCCTACCTGTGGTTCAATATTCCTCAGCAAATGTTACTGTATAATTTTCCCTTCATTTGTCTCCCAAATAATGACCTCCTGTTTCAGAGGGAAGTGGTTTGAGTCGCCTTTCACGCTGCATGACTGGATGGCAGCAGCAAAAATTTGAGCTCTTTGAAGCAGAGGTAAAGAGAACGAGATGAAAGCAATAATAAAGGCTCATAAATACGGACATGAAAACATCATTTGTGACACTCTAGGCGATGCTGCTGTGTCACTGACCATCTCTTAGGGAAACTCCTCCTCAATATTCATGACTGCTGTCCCTCCAAATGTGTCCTGCTTGAGCTTAAGGGGAAAAAACGTTGACCCCAGTGTAACCCTCTTTTTTCTGAGCCAGCACAGACTGAATTTCCCCTGAGCTTCGGCTCCAATCTGAATTCAGCCAACACTCATTTTGCATGGAGGGAAAAATGCAGCGAGAGCACTCTTTCAAAATCCTTTTGCCTGGCCTTGTCACCTCTACAGCTCATGGTACAGACTGGGAACGATTGTGTACAACTTTAAAAACATTGAGTGCAGATTTGAATCATCCCCTGATGTCAGGTCTGTGTGCAAAGTCAGAACAAAAGGATATTACGGAGTTTACGCCTAACTGGAATGATGATGGACCACTGATGTGTGGTCACAGTGCAGGCTCATAAATCTGTTTGGTCAGTGTTTGTGTTTATGCAGAAGCAAAGACACTTTTTCTCTTCCTGTGCAGGATTATAACTGTTCTTTCCTGAAGATCTTAGTGCATAATGAAGAAACTATTCATCCTGGGGTGTCTGTGCTGCCCTTACGTTGTCCTTCAGATCCTACTCCTGTTGCACAAATGCATTAAAGTATCCTGAATTACCAGAATTAAGAAATGCACGTTTTGTTTGTCAGGAGGCTCCTGATTGTTTCATCTGCTGAAAACATTAGAGGGGCAGTTTATCCTACAGAGACTAAACCTTGAAACCCACCAGAAGACGAACCAAAGCATGCAGCGTCCCACTAAGATCCAGTTTTATTTTTCTCTATCCGCTCATGTATTTTAAGTCTGATCTGGGTCACGTACCCCTTTAATGATCAAAACCCAAGGGGCAACAAACTATCCGTTCCCTGTCTGCACATCACCAGAGCAGTGCTGCACTGCCAGCTTAGCTTTCCCTTACTGTTCCTGTTCTCAGGTCACCCTGGGCGGTGAGGAAGGGAGAATGCAGAGAAACAGAGGAAGAAACAAGAGGCACATAATAAAGAGAGAGACAGAAGAAAGAGCAAGGCCAGACAGGAAGTGATGTGCTCCCAGCTCATTAGCAGCTTCCACACAGTCTCTGGGCAAATCAAAACCTAGCTGCCAAGAGAGGACACAGGCCTGAGCACCATCACCTCCACCTGCCATTCATTACTACAACCCACTGCAATCCATCAGTGCTTTACAACACACTGTCAACAGTAAGCTGGATGCCATTCAGCTGACAAAAAAGTGATCAGTGAGTGATTCATTTAGCAAATGACTCTAATGGGGTGGGACTGTGGCTTTAATGATGCTTTGGACCATAAAATGTCCTTGAGCTGTCGCGTTGTCCTT
This sequence comes from Andinoacara biseriatus, assembly GCA_015108635.1. Lineage (NCBI taxonomy): Eukaryota > Metazoa > Chordata > Actinopteri > Cichliformes > Cichlidae > Andinoacara > Andinoacara biseriatus. The sequence goes on from VUQJ01003695.1 coordinate 47,976, forward strand.
GATGTGGGTAGTCAGTGATTTAATGATGCTGATGATAAAGTGAAGTATTGAGACTGATCTGAGACAGATACTCTGGAGCTGTTGTTAGGCGTTTGATTCCCGTCTCTTCCCGGGATCTGCTGTTTCTGAATGTTTATCCATATCAAAACTGAGCACACTGGCTCTTGTCAGCTCATTATTAACTTATTGTCACCGAGCTGTAGCGTGAAGCTGTCAATGAATTCTCATCTGTCATGCATTTTAAAACAAGGCCCCATTTAGTGGAAGAATTGATGTATGTAAGCTTGAAATCCATATTACACCCTGATTTAGATGACCTCCTCTGCCTCAGTGTGCTAACTCAGTGATGGGAAGAGACTGAGTGATGGATCATTTAAAGCTTTCTTTTTATTTAGTTGTAGATTCCCCACTGAGAGAACCATTCAGATGATTTAAGATGCCAAGAACGGTTTTGACCTACCGGGTCAAAGCATAAAAAAGCTGCTAGGTTTTTATCTCCACTCATGCCTCCATCCCTCTGTCTTAGTGTCAGCTTGCATCTTCTACCACAGATGATCACTCTTCATTTTGCACCCCATCAGCCACAATGTAATGATTATGTATAGCCAGTCATTCCTATTGATCTCCTGCAGCCTGGTTGTTTTTAAACATTAATTTTTCTTTCCAATAAACTGTGGAAGTTGTCAAATAGTGCAGATTGAGCATGACGTGTTTACACTTGTGTCACCAGGATTGGTGCCCTTATTGAAATTCATAAGAAGAAACACGGTGGCAGTTTTTAGCATTTCAGCTGAGGTTTTACTGCCAGTTCAGTGGAGGATTCTAGCTGGAGCACAGATAATGCACAAAATGTTATGTTGATGAATTGCAACTACAAGTAAAAACTTGTAATTTGTTGTCAAGTAAATGCTTGAAATCTGAATGCTAAATCAGGCATTGTTACTCCTTCTGGGGAAATTTGTTCTCGGGGGTGTTTGCATGCACCCGGATGCAGCCAGTGTTTAACAGAATTAAAGACCCAGAAGAGCACAACAATAACTGTGTCAATCATGCAGCAGTATGGAGGACACATCTCCCTGCAGTGCCTTGTTCTCCCTTCACTGCAGCTTTCTGGGGGATTAGAGCTGCTTGTTTGCTTTCAGGCTTCTATAATACGGTCCCTGCAGAGATGCTCACTACATAAAACACTTTCCTTCATATGGCCATTAACTGTGGCTCGCTCCTTCCTCCTCACCTCCAGGAGCTGCATGGAGAAGCAGCTGGAGTAATAAACCCGGATGGTAGTGCTGCCCTTTGGTTACCTAGATGAATGATGGGCTCGTTCCCACCCTGCAGTCTAACTGTACACAGGTGACCCGACAGAGTGCTTTGGCAGCTGAGTCATGGGAGTGTTGAGTGAACTGTGAACTTTTCTCCACATTTGGTTTCTCAGCATTTATACATGAGTCATTTTTTTTCTCAGCCCATCTAAGATGAGAGCTTCTTTTCTTCTCATGTGTGCTGGAAACCTCTGAATCTCACTTAATTGATTAGTGAGTGTTAGAAAAACAAAGATAGCCAGGTGAGGTGTTTTTTTTTTTTGTTTGTTTTTTTCTCATTAAAATCTCGTGCCGTACCATCCTGGGAGGAAGACGGTGTGACTAACTGGGAGTTGCAGCCTGCTTGAATCTTGGTTGGTAAGAACATTTTGTGAACAAAAGCAGTGATTGTGCATTTAATCTTTAATTGATCTGGACCTGCGTGTACTGAGTGCTGGCAACAATGTGCTTTCCTACCCTTTAAGCCTCAGATGTTGGGATCTGCTCTGATTAACAGTAAGCGGCTTACTTCTGGTGGGTAGAAGTCCGATATTTCACAATGCAAGGTGGAGAGATTTTGGATTAGATGGGTGCAATTAAACGAACATCCAGGAATTTGGGGATTTTTTCAGATGATAAAAACCTGCAGGTCAAAGTCACAGACCAGCACAGTGAGACCTGTTTGCTGTTTTTCTTTGTGGAGTTACGGCTTTAATAAAACTTGTGTTTTTTGGGCCTTATTTCCTTGAGTTATAATAGCATTGTACTTTGGCAGATGGGTCAAGAGACAACGTCCAATCTCCTTGTTCAGTTTAGCCATTTTATCATGGCAGTCTATGGGGATTCACTCACTTTTGGAGGCACCCTTAAGTGGTCATTAGAGTGCAATTTTTTGCACATGCTCCAGTTACTTTGGAGACAGCTTTGCTTTCACAGCTGATAGAACTGGAACAACCATTTAAAACAGCAAAGATCCAACTTGCACTTAAAAGATCAAACTAGCATTCATTTATTTATTTTTTTTATAGGCTTCAGCAGCTGGTGGCAGAGTGACCTTTCAGTCACCATCTGCTCCTCTGAAGTTTAAGGAGACATGGAGGCTCTCAATATGATGATCTGGAGACTGAACTCTGACCTGCAAGGGGAGGAGAAAAGTCAGACTCTCATTAATTAGTCTGTAGATAAACGCATGAATTCAAGAAGCCCAAAAAAATACGGGCTTTATTTTAGTGTACTAACTGGTATTATCTTACCGCTACATTTTATTACCAGCTCAGACTTGACAGTGACTGACAGTGAGGGAGCAAGCATGAGAACTAATGTCCTTATGTTACCTCAGATTCAAGAGAAAGGAAGTGGGTCTGATTTAACTCACTGCTCATTTCTCTCTATTTGGACAATTTCTGCTAGCGTATGGAAATTAATTCTGAAGGTATCATTGAAATAAATACTCAAGAAATTTGAAACGTCTCCAGGAATCTGATATTTTGTGTTATTCAAGAAACTGATACCATGTTAATGACTGTTTCTTCAATACCCCCCCGGCTGAGATAGACGTACCACTGTGTGTGACAGAGGTGCTCGAGTTCAGCACAGTCGCTGCTTCCTGTCAGTGGCCACTGGCTGCTTATTAATGGATGGGATGGGCATGTGCGTTGGGTGCCCTCCAAGAATTAAAGGAGAGCGTGAAAGTACACATCATTACACATCATTTATGTGCCTCACTGGCCCTAATGCCCTGTTCAGCTGCTGTCACACTTCCACATTGTTACAACCTTTCCTTTCATGAGGAGATGGCCTTAAAGTACGATGCTGTGCTGGACGAGAAGCGTTATCCTACTAAAGACTATTTGGTATCTGCATGCATGAGTCAGATTTACCTCATGAGTTACATCTTTATTTTTCCCTGTTTAAGTAAATGTTATAATAGTAATAATAATAATGTGACATCTGATGTCTGAGAGGTTAAAGGGCAGCCATGAAGATATCGCACAATTTTAAATCTTCTACTAGGCAACTGTTGACGGTAAATGTCCAAGAGAGACATGCTGCATGGCTCAGATGGCTAATCCAAACCTTCAGTAGGGCAAATATGTTGCCAAAAAGCAGAAAGTATAGATTTGGTATGTTTTATAATTCTAATATTTAATTAAAATAAAAATTTTGTTGTTTTATTATGTGACTGAGATGCAAGCTGCTGCAAAGAAGAATGGAAGAGAATAGAAAAGAATGAAGGCAAGAAAAAGGAAGAAGGGTCGATTTAAAAGACTCTTCAGTAGAAACAGACTTTTGTTATTATTAAAAAGTTCTGTCTAAAATACTGTAGCTGAACCTCAGTAGTCCCTAAAAGTAAATATGAACTTAATTTCCTCGCACCTCTGCCCCGCTCCTCGCGCTCTGACCTTTCCTAAATCCGCTCAATCTCATCTGCATGACCACAGCACTTCCATTAAGCCCATTAATCCTGTTCATGCAGCCCACTCTGTGTCCCCTGTGACTGTCCACTGTCCATGGGTCCACACCCACATACAGACTCCCGGCTAGTCAGCACTGCGGCGGTATGCACCCGCTAATGTCAGCGTGCAGAATGCAAGAGGCAGATGAGTGACAGTAATAAATATTAGTGGGTTCATTTAGAATAAATGTTCTGCTGGAAGATTTACTAAGCATTTTCGTAAACATGCTCAGGCCGCTTTTCTCAGTGTATTATTAGTATTAGTATTATTAGTATTAGTCTTTGTATTAACTGAGGAAAGCCTTCTGTATTTCCATATATTATGGTAGATAAACTGCAGCACATGTACAGGATGTTTTATAAGATGTTTTTATAAATATCTTTAGAGAGTTGACTTGTCCGTTTGGTTTCCTTTCATTCATATATGTTATTAATAGTTGTGCAGTAATTCCCAGATATGTTATTTAATGTTAGTAGTATTTAATTGAAAAGACAGTTAGCTTTAGTACACAAGTATACTATAATATCTTTGGCTGCAGCGCTGCACCGATTCTGGATTTTTAAGGCAGAGACTGAAATTTGAGGACCTACAAAAGACACACTTGATCTGGGCCCATATCAATGTGTAAAAAACTGTTTGGATGCTGTTAAAAAATATTTAGTTATGTTTAAAAAAATCTTTAAATTGTCTTCAAAGCAGTGTCGATATTTGGCCAGCATGTCAGTTTATCCCTGTTTGATGTTTTCTTACATGGATCCATATTTCTTTGACAAACAAAAAGCTGACACAAAATTTTTTTTAAGTAAATGTTGTGACCACAATATGTGCAGTTTACAGTAGAAACATGTTCAATAATCCCACAATTTGTAATTGATCTGAACGTCTGCATGTAAAGTCCAGGATCTGTGTGAGCGCTCAGAGCTGGTGTGTAAGTACGGGGAGGGTCTGAGTGTGTTTCTGTGTGAGATCTTGTTGTGTGTCTCATTTTTTCCTGGGGTACTTGATCTGTCACTGTCTCCTCAGGTCTCTATCCCTCTGTTCTTTGCTCAAACTAGATCTTTGTGTTCCTTTTTTTTTTTTTTACACTGCATTACGTATTCAGAAGAGGCAGCATGTAGGTATCTTAAAACAATGCGCACCTCCTTGGCTGCATGAATCATCCTTTACTTTCTACTTTTATTTATTTTTTTATTTTGTATTTTTAGCTTTTGATTCCTTTCTGGGGTCTGCTTTTTTGTGTTCTCCCTGTTATGTTGCAGTAAAACATGTCTTATTGCAAGGATGGAGTACTAAAGATTTTCTTTTGCCATGTTGTTCCTGTGTGTTTGTTAGCAGTAGAGCTGGTAAAAGGGAAAACCACATAATTTACAGTAGCTTGGTTTCAAACATCAGTAGGTTCCTTGACTAACTCTTTTTTTATTTAAGTTTTTCATTCACTGGTGCATATTTCTGTAGTGTTCTTTTAGTTTTTGTCACTGTTCTGAGTTTTGTCTGCTTTGTCGGTGTCACGTCTCATCTTGTCCTTTGCGTCGTCCTCTCCCCCGGTCGCTGTCCACCTGTCTCATCTGTTCTGCGCAGCTGCATGGTCTCTCTTTTTTGCACGATGAATGTCGCTCTCACAGACTTTGGAAAGATTTAATATTGCTATCTTTTTCTTTTTTTCCTCTCTCCCTCCCCTCCCTTCTCTCTTTTTGTTTATCGTCTTTCTTTGTCTTCTCTCTGCAGGGGACGTGCTCTTTCAGATGGCTGAAGTGCACAGACAGATCCAGATCCAGCTTGAAGAGATGGTGAGCATGTGGTGGTGTTGCTAAAATCAGCACTTCTTAAGCCACGAGCTGCGAACCAGACGGATTGTGGGCTTGTTGCTTTGGAGTCACATGATATAGTTTAATATTTAATACCCAGCATGACGCGCTCCCTACTGTAAACCAGGAGCTCTTAGTGTAATTCCTGTTTCTAATGGAAGCAGCTCACTTTATTTAAGTATGCTTTGTTTACTGATACTCTGATATGGAAATTACTGGCATTACAGACTGAAAATATTCCCATCTCAATTCTCCAAAAGGTCTTTATTTGAATCCATAAAGAGTAAATTGGACAATTGTGGCAACATTAGAAGGAACTAAAGAGAAATAGCGAGGAGCAGACTAACTTTAATGTTTCTGCACATTGTGCTAAAGAGTATTTTGAAGTCTTTGATCTTTTGGATAATGGGTGTCAAAGATTTAAAGCAATGATGCCATTTTTGATACAAAATTCAGATTAGAAACTGAGGCTATGCAAATATTTCATTCAACTCCGACAGCAAGAAAAAAACTTCTGTTATAAGAACAGTTGCATCTTAATGAGGAGGAAGAAAAAAGTAATTTATAATCTAATATGTGCATGTTGAAGAATGCAGTCTATACTGTATGTAAACATGTAATTTGTCCTGTGTTCTCTCAGCTGATGCACACACACAGGCAGCAAATGCACACTTCACATCCTGCTTTAATCATTTGTGTTGTCAAGCCCTTTGAGGCGGTCTCGTACCCCAACGCTGAAACATGAATTTCATTCCTTTTAAAAAAAAAATAAGTGTGTGACTTCTGGAGGTTTCTGTGTAATTTGTTTTTTGTTGCATTGTTTTTGAGGCTTTTCTGTGTATCTTGCAGCTGAAGTCTTTCCACAATGAGCTGCTTACAGAGCTGGAGAAGAAGGTGGAGCTGGATGCACGCTACCTGAATGTGAGAGTTCCTTTTTTATGTAGAAGCAAAGAGTGCAACTGTCTTAGTAATCTAATGCTTGTTTCATATATCAGTGTTTTAAGGGGTTGGTTAAAGTGACAAAGACAATTATCCTTAAGGGGCCTTTCAGCCTCCTTTAGCTCATTGTTTGGTTTTATGATCCATTTGCTGTTCAGTCTCACTTTCACAAAATAAGGATTTTTTTTTTTAAGCTGCTGGCAGACACTTTCAGACCTACTTTCGAGACCAGAGCTGAGCTAAATGATTGTTTTCCAGCATGTTTCTAATAAAATGAAAATATCTGGTTAAAATAATGCAGATAGCTTTTTAGAAAAACAAACTAGAGCAGCTTCTATTCAGACAGCCTTCCCTTGATTCAGTCAGGTTCATTTATCTAAATGTAACAAGGATTCTTTTAGTTCTTTCTACCTGAGACTAGAAGCTGGAATACATTTCATGGAAAAAAGATTCTGCACTTGCGATAAGAATGACTGCTTGAGGAGATACTGATAGCGTAATATTCAGATTCATTATGTAACCTGTCCCACCACCAGCTGGAATAAAACATCCCGTGGTAGTGAATTTATGTGGAATACAATACGAACCACATTCTCATTAAATCATAGACTGGGAGACGAAATCCACTCCTTAATTTCCCACCAGCTTTTGTTCAAATCGTTGCAGCAGGTTACATAAACATTTTATTCCGTCCTGTGAATTGTGAGTGATTCAATGAAAATGAGAAGTTTTGCACAAAGTGGACAAAACGAAATCAAGGAATTTATTTAGTGTGATCAGTAGTTTGGAATCTACCCCCAAAACATAGAATACTAGATAAAGGATTCTTGGATGAATGTCACTCAAATGTATTTGCATATGAATACTTTAGTTTGATTTGCATGTTCATTTAAGTTGTTTGGAACATATTACATAGTACATGCTCTTTACATGCACACACTAGTATTGGTGCTAGTGTTTTTGGCTTCTGCACTATAGAAAGAGAAACGTATGGAAAATCAAAAGGAAAATAAGTATTGAAAAGTATGAGGAGAAATGAAGCAAACATGACAATCCCAGAGTAATGGTCCAGCTTTCCTGTCTCTGTTCTGCACCAATTAGGCAGTAATACAGAAGCTGACCGCTTGTCAGCAGAGTCTGAAATGAATGTCTGCCTCTGTCGGTGTGAAACATCCTCTGTGGACTGCTGTGCCCCTGCTGACTTTGTGCTGCCCCCACCAGGCTGCGCTGAAGAAGTACCAGATGGAGCACAAGAGCAAAGGGGAGAGTTTGGAGAAGTGCCAGGCAGAGCTAAAGAAACTGCGCCGGAAGAGCCAGGGCAGCAAGCACCCATCCAAATATGGAGACAAGGAGATGCAGGTCAGTGTGTGTGTGTGTGTGTGTGTGTGTGTGTTAAAGTACAGGTGTGTACAGATGTGCACAGGCTGAAATGTTTAGCTAAGCTTCTTCAGCGGATCAATAAGGAATAAAGCAGATGTCTGATGATCACCAGCACTCGTATGGCTATCTGCAAGACCACTTTTAAAAACTGCATAACAACATGGCTGCAACAGCCAGTGTCAAGAAAATCTGATCCGGCTGGTTTCAGACCAGCATGTGGCACAAACAAACTGCCAGTCAGGTTCTAGAGAAAATATCTGTTTCACATAACATGCTTCATCTTTATTTCAACGATGTCAGAATTCAAAACACCAACAGAGACTTTGAGTGAACTTGTGCTGACTCTTCAGTCTACCACATACTCTGCTCCTCCTGGCTTGCACATGCTTTTCCCTACTCCTGATGGGATTTGAGCCTCAGTGCGCCCAGTAATCCGTGACTGCTGCCGGTGCTGATGGGATAGAGCATGCTGAGCTGAATGGGATGGGGCCCCCAACTGGGCACACACAGTTTGTGTGCCCAGTCTGACAGAGAAATGGAGATAGTGGAGGTTACCACTCAGACTCAGCGTTAAACACTTTTATTTTCTCTGAATTAAAAAAACGCACACATTTTATTGAGATTGAAGTTTTAGTCGAGGTCTTAAAACATCAATCCATCCATCCATCCATCCATCCCCTTCTGCTTCTCTCGGGCACAGAAGTCCAATAACAAAACACTACTCAGGTTCAGATCAGGCAGGCCATTCCTCCCAATCATGCCCCTCCTGGTTTCACTGTCATTGCCCACATTAACATTGAAGTCTCCTGGTAGGACGATGCAGTCCGCGGTTGGAGCCTATCAAATGTGCCTTCATCTGAAAATGCAATCAAAAGGATGAATAGATGATTTGGATTGATGAAACATTTTGGGCATGCAGTACCAGTCAGTTTGGTTCATCCCGCTGTGCCAGTTCTGCTTACCAAAAGTGGCCCACTGGGTGGCTCGCATTCCACGCCTGGCTTCAGGTCAGCGAGCCGGGCTTCTTACCCATTTAAAGTTTGAGAATAGGTTGAGATCGTTTCGGCCCCAAGACCTCTAATCATTCGCTTTACCAGATAAAACTGTGAGACTCGAGCGCCAGCTATCCTGCTGGAGGGAACGGGCGTTTACCTCTTAAAGGTTTCACGCCCTGTTGAACTCTCTCTTCAAAGTTCTTTTCAACTTTCCCTTAAGGTACTTGTCATCTATCGGCCTCGTGCCGGTATTTAGCCTTAGATGGAGTTTACCACGCGCTTTGGGCTGTATTCCCAAACAACCTGACTCCGAGAAGACCGAACCCCGGCAGAAGGACTTGGGCCCCCGGTCGGCACCGGGCAAAAAGCGATCTTCCATACTCCACATTTCCCATGCTCGCCTGTTGGACGGGGATTCAGTGCTGGGCTCTTCACTCGCCACTACTAGGGGAATCCTTGTTAGTTTGTTTTCCTCCGCTTAGTAATATGCCTAAACTCTGCGGGGAGTCTCGTGTGATCTGAGGTCGTATTCGAAAGGAGAGACCGCCCGCAAGGCGGGTCGGTTGTGGCTCTCCGCGGAGACAAGAGGGGGACCTGGCGGGTACCCCTCCACGCTCTCGGCGGGGCTCACCGGTTCTCGCAATACCCGACTGACTCGTGTTGGAAAGGGGCTGCGGCGAGGGCGGTGCGCTTCGGGAAGATGACCGGCAAAACCCCACGCGACCCACGGGCGACTCCCATGTGCAACCCCTGGGGCTAGCCCCACACCGCCGAGGCCCTTTTGGTGCACGCATAGCGTGGTCAGCACGGAGACAGGCTAACGTCCACCGGCAGTTGCGCCCGCTCGTGCGGGCTCAATGGGGAGGTGCCCCACCCCGACGGCCACAACCAGACGGAGGTGGTCGTCGGGGACAGAGTGGCGGAGAGGCTCGCGGGCAGGAGATTGCGGTCAACCCCGAGGCGGGCACCACACGTCATGACCTGGCTCCCCAACCCAAGAGACGGGAGGGTGGTCTGCACTTGAACGTAAACACATGGTGTCTTACTTTTGACTAAGTAAGTAGGTAAGTCTAAGTAAGTCTAGTTTTCCTTTGGGCACCAAAGGTTTGATAACACCTGTATCTTGCCAGAGCTGTGCCAAAGCTAACATTACAAAGATAGAAAATGTCTTTAACTACATCTGTAAGTGTTCAGTGTACTCCCACAACTTTTAATAATTTATCTGTGTCATTAGTTGCTGTACTTATCAGTGTTGCATAATATTTGTTGATAATATCTAGGCCAGGTGAATGGGTTGAGTGAGGCATATTTCTCTCATGTCCTGGGAACTGCTTGAGCAGAGGCGTGATTAGACGCTGCAAGTCTCTGCGCTCCCATCTGTAGGTGTTGTGGTGACATATGGTGGGCGTGCCCTCTTATACAACCTGCACAGGACATGCTGCTGTTAGCTGCTGTGATGTGAGAGGCTGATGGAGAGTGAGGATGCAAAGGGAAGGAAGACAATATCCTTTTATGTTCTTATGCTGCTTAGCTGACGTTTGCATACGTATGCAGCCTTATATAGTTTAGCATTAACTGGATTTAATCCTTTGTGTTTAAGGAAAATCACTTTTGTTACAGCTGCAGCATAATAAAGTCAGTTTTAGGCAGATTTAAAGCTGCAGTTCAGCATCTCTGCAGCTGACTGTCTGCTTACTCAAGTATCACATACACTTGTTTCTGTTTCAGCAGATTTGTATATTTGTATCAGCAATCATTGATTGATGGACTTCTAAAGCTTATATGTGCTGTCAGCACTTAAGGTATCAAATGTGACTCAGAGTGGAAGGGGAAATATGGGCTTCATCTGCTGACAGCTGTCAAGTACAAAACAAGTACTTACCTGCAACTGTGCTGGGTTATCACATGGGTTTACACTTCTGTGTCAGCTGCTGATGTTTGAAGAGAGCAGCGGTCCAAGTATGTACTGTCTCCATCACTAATGGTTATTTTTCCTTTACCAGACACTAGTCAGGAAAGCTATCCTGGTCCAGTAGGTGACTTACACTAGTTGTGATGTGGGGAAAAATCAGCAATAGTTTTGGAGAAATGTTATAATTTCTAATATGTTCCAAATTTCAACCTGCACATTTTTATACACACTAGCATGTAGGTGGTAGAGATTGTTGGGGCCTCGCTACAATTTTAGGCTTAGAACAGTTGAATTAAAGTGGAAATATGTTGCTCATTTATTTTCTTTCTTGGGCTTTACTGAAGTAGCTTTGCATGATTTACACTTCAAAATAAGCCTTTTTAATTTTTTTCTTTTCTTTCTTTTTTTAAGCCTGTCATGTCTGGCAGTTTTCACAATCAGAATCGTGATCTGAATGCACTGTTGTGCCAAACACATTTGCTTTTATAAGAAGAGCTCTATAAGTTCTCTATAGGCTACTTTTGCTAATTTTAGTCTTTTTATTTTATTTATTCATTCATTTCTATTACTATTATTACTATTACTCTATTCCATTACTACATATATAATAAAGCCTTGTTACATTAAGCTGGGTCTTTATATAACGTCTGTTCTTTTTCTGTCTGGCCATCTTTAAGCCAACCTTCTTTTGATTGGTTGCCCCTCATACACAGACAGTTTGAACAGGAAGAAGGCTTTTTCTCTCACAGCGAGAGCTGTGGGCCTGAGAGAACCATATAAGGGATATCCTCTCTCACTGACATCATTATCTGGTTGTTAAGTGATGAGAGAGAATTCCATTTCCGGGTCCAAACTGTCACGTGATCAATATGCCGCATTGCTGTGTCTCTGCATGTTTTAACTGATCTGACTTGAAAAAAACACACTCAGCTGTCATTTTACCAATGAGAAAGAGAGGTGGAAATGGCTGCAGTTGAAAAGGTATGTTACAATCCTATTTAACAGTGAACAGTCATTGGTTATGCCATTGCTGTTTATTTTGGAGCATTTGGACCCGGAAATGACATCAGACTTAAAGAACGGATAGTGTTATCAGGTAAAGAGTCAGATATTTTCTTCAGGAACTACAGGAGACCGAGACAGATTTAAGAGAGTCTGTTGGCGTTATAACACACTTTAAAGACTGTATCCAGGGTCTCTTTAAAAGATCAAAGATAAGTGTAGAATTGTTTTTAATTGTAAAGGCTAATTGACAAAATTGCAATTAGCAATCTGGTTAAATGCAATATTTAGATTTTAGGCTAAAACAAAGTATAATGGGTCAAAATCTGGATCATTTTGAGCGTCCATGGACTTAAAGAGATCTAATCAAGTGCACAATATCAAATATACTGGACAAAATGTTAAAATAAATGACACACAATAAGCTAAGAAAGAACAGACACATATAAACTCCTATATTATACAGTTTTAACTTATTACACTGCAAAGAAAATAGGGTATCAGAGGTTAAGGGCTAATTGTGCAGCACATGTAAAGGCTGCTCTGTGGGAGCAGAAGGAGAGGTAATTATTGTGTAATTGTTAGTGTTGCTGCAGTGGATGGCTGCTGGAGCATGAAAGGGGCGGCCAGGCCAGTTCCTAAAATCGATACTGGGGGCTGCAGCAGGAGAAACACCAGCACAGGGACAGGTCTTTGCCTCTGGCTTTAATGTCTCACTGGGTGTGACAGCTGAGATGACGCTCCTTTGTGTTTCATCTTTATCTTGCTCTTCTGAATTACAGAGACCTTTGCATCAGTTATTTTTTCTTTCCTTTTTGTTTATTTAGTTGATAGATTTATTATTTAGTTGTTTTTTTTTAAAGAGTGTCTTTGCTTAGCAGGAGCTAAAACTTTTTCCACATTAACTCTTGATTCACACTCATGATATCTGAGTGAATCCTGCTGAAGTTGCTCTGCTCTGTGGTGCTGCTGCAGTGTCACAGTGCTTCATTTATGTTAGCATGTAGTGGACCTCCTGCCTAGCCTTCGCTAAGTCTCTGCTGATGGTGACGGCATGTTTAATCCGCCAGATTCTTGTTGCGCATCGCAGGGGCCCTCATGGGAATCAGGTCTTGGCAGGAACAGGTGACACCAGTCAAAGGTGCAACAACAGACAGCATGGTACACTGTATATACAGTATGGATCTGGGTGTTTATGGCAGCAGAAAGCTTGAAAGTTTGCCCATGAAATGATGCCATAACTGCAGCATCCTCCAATATCCAGCTTTTAATGAAATGATTGCACATTTTATTGGTGCCTTTGAAAAAAAAAAAGATTAAAGTAATGGCCGTAAAGCACTGATGCTAATGATAACTCAGCAAAACGGTAAAACTCAGAGATTTTACCTAAGCACAGTCTGATATATGTTACTTGGACTTGGAGGAAAAGGTAAGTTGTGGTGTTAAATTGTGTTCATTAAAACTGTTTTATTCTCCTTCCAACTTAATATTTTCATACTTCAGTGGAAAGAAATCACATTGTGGTTAATGCTGTGATACAAGGTCCTCACTCTATTTGCAGAATCCCAGGATGAGAAAATAAATATTCATGAACTCTAAATAATAATCACCAAACATTTTCAGATTCCAGCTTCTCAAATATAAGCATTTCTGTTTCTATCATTGTAAACTAATTATGCTGCATGCTTTCAGTATGTGGCACTAAAAAAAAAGAAAAAAAAAAGACTGTCATGACTTTTTACCTCCTTTCTGACTTTATATAAATGAGCACATAATGAATTTAAGCTATCATGAGCCTTAATATAGTCTGGTTGGAGATTTGATGTCATTGCAGAGCTGTATCCCTTTATATGCATGTTGGACTCACTGCAGTCTCCCAAACGATTGACGTCCTACTGGGGACAAATTGACACTGTTGAGCAACAATGTGAAGGAGCTACGTCGTCCAAACACCAGCTCCATGGCAGGTTTTTCCACACTTTGAAGTCTCATCTTTCTGAGATCTCATGTATTCAGAGCCAACTTTGACTCTTCCCACACTGATTGATTGTCGAGACTGTAGACAGACTCGAGCCTGCAGCTCCTCGTTTTTGCAGCCACACCGTGCGGCAGCATGTTACTTTGGCTGCTCTGCGTAAAGGTTGCAACAACAAGTATCAACTAAGCTGAAGACGCAGGTCTCTTTGCCATCTCTTTTCTAAAGAAACTGAACATTTCTTTCTGTGAAGCAACAATGCGACTCACATTAACATTAAATTTAATATTCGTAATATCCAAATTAAAGTAGTAACACCAATCAACCACAAGATATTATCCATCATGAGAAGAAAGCCAGGCATGATGTGGACCGAGTGGGAATGCTGCACAGTTAAAACCTTTTTTCTGACTTTATAGAGAGTGTATATATCAGTAAGTAATGAATTTAGGTTATCATGAGCCTTAATAAAGTCACACTTCATGAGAAGAAAGTCAGTCGTGATGTGGACCGAGTGAGAATGCTCCACAGTTAAAACTTTTTTTGTATTTATTTATTTTTGCTGAAGACAAGAGGAAGTCAGCTTGTAGCCAGCTCGGCTGTGATTAATGATCTCGCTCTGTCGCTCCCGTGCTCTTGTTCTCCACGTGTAAGCACACTTAGCTGGCTGCATCACACATTTCTGCCTTACATAACCAGGCTGGTTTCTGTTGATAAGTCACTTTAATGCAGATGTTGAGTTTATGAATGGAGAGATATGAAGGCATTTTTGTTTTGATCATTTCTTAGGCAAAAATAGAATTCACACGCTGTTCTCTGCATCCATTATCATGGATTTCTGTTAATGTTTGATATCTAATGCATCTTTGATATGACATAAAAAGCATAACAGAAATAAATACTAATGGGTTATAGACTGGAAAAATAGTCATAGTTTAACCCTAAAGCCAGCTTGGTGTATATAGGAAGCCAGTTTCTGATGTTAGTACGACTCTCCTAGTATCCAAGCATAGACTGCACGTAAAAGATGGACATAGCCACCCATTCTGCTGACTTATAATCTCACCCTCTCATCCAAATATGTTCACTTCTACCTCCTGATGCTGATGGGGCATTGATCATGGATCCCTTTGGGACCAGCGTCCAGTTGCCGCTTCAGGATTTGCACTCTTTTTAAAATTGAAAATTTAAATGAAGTGGTGCTTTGAGCTGCATGCTCACAGTCACGTTACTGAGTGTGTTAGCATAAAAATTAATCTGCACCCAAGAACAGCTGAGGGTGATGGGAATACCATCAGAGTTGCAGGTATTTGATAATGAAGTGAAGTTCTTGAAAACCAAAACTCGGGATTTTTCATTGCTTCAGACGTGATTAAAATGATTCAGTTTAGATGTAAACGTAGGATTTTCTTAGTTCTTTAAGCTTAATAAGCAGAGCTCTGCCACATGCAGCGCCATCATGTATTTGATCATCAGGTTTTATTTCAGACACATTTAAACCTCCTGATCACAGAGACGGGATCTTGCTGTATATGATCAGCCCTGAATCTATTTCATCTATTTTTTTTCAATATTTATATAAATATATAGCTGTCAGGCTGTTCTGGAGCAAGTTAACACAATACTGTTATTACTTTCAGCCTTTTGGCCGTTTGTGTTCTCAGTGAGACACAGACGAGGCTTTAGTTTAAGAAAAGATATCAAAACTAAGTATTCTTGTACCTCTGCACTCTCCAGCACTGTCTAACATCCCACTGCTAAGCTTAGTTTAATTAGAAGGAAACCTGGTAAAGTATAATTACTGATAAGATTTTTGAATGGCCATTTTCAGCACACTCATGTGTCATGTTTCATATTCAGCAGAGGTTTTGCACCAGTGCTCTTTAATGTGAAGAATCGGGCTTTAATGCTGATGGGGCTCCCTGTCAGCAGAAAGCAGTAGCAGCTTTGGCCACATTTATATTTGTGGAAAGGGGGGAGCTTTGGGTGTTGAGTGGCTGATTGGCAGTAACATGAATCTAATTAGGGCTCCATATCTGAGGGTGATCAGGCTTAATGTAGTGAAGCTGCATGAATAATGGAGAAGGAGCTGTGGTGAATAAATGTACTTGAATGTACAGTAAATCAATTATCCAGGGATGCTTTTATAAACTGTGCATCACAGAGCACACACTAAAACATCTTATAGTCCTTATACATTTCTTACTCATGCATATGCTAATAAATATACGAGAATTCATGACATGAGATGTTGCATTTAAGTTCTCCTCATTTACTCATTTTTTTCTTATCTACCTGTCAGTGTATGCAAATGCAGATTAATTTAAAAAGAAGCTAATAAGAGGCTAAATTGTGAAGCCTACTTAAATGTGATTGATTGATAGAACTGGGATTACGAACATAAACCAGAAAGCTGCTGCTATCATTCATCTTCCCCACTGCAGATTAAAAAGATTACCCAAGTGAAAATGAAGCATTCAAACTTGGTTTGCTCCTGGGCTCCTTTATAGGACACAACCTTCTGTATCCTGATCAGAATAAAGATTCACACCCACAAAACTGCTGCTTTTCTAAAAGCTATCCACACGTTTTATTCCTGTTGAGGAATTGAGCACTAATCTGATGCAGTCAGTTAATAATTATTTATCTCTCCATCAAGTAAAGAGGCCAAATGCTGTTCTTTCAGTTTTATCAAATAATAAATACTGTATGTTTGGGTTTTGGGAGGACACACAAACTGAAATAACTATTCACATGGCAGCTCAGGTGTAGTAAATGTACATGAAGAAGGAAAAACGGGAACACAGTGTGTAACTATGAGGAAAAACACACTTTTCAGAGATGAAGTAATTCACATAAAAACTGCAGACTTTAGAGAAGAGTACTGTTTTGGTCTGTCTTAGCTCCTGGATTTACATTTGATCTGATCTCACATGTAGAGTAGGAGGGCTTCAAGCTTGAGACAGAAGAGGCAGCTTCTACTATCTAATTGTCCCTTTTATGGTTTCTGCTTCCTTGTCAAAGCTCACATGGCACTCTTGGAAGATCCCAGAACCATGAGGTATTTGGTAGATAACCACCCGTTGATTTTGTAACTCCTTGAATAATAAAATTTCAAGGTAATAGGGCTCAGAGACGATGGAGGGAAAAAGCGGCCCATCGGTCACTTCTCTGTGATTGACTGCACTCCTTTGGCCCCTCTAACCTCAGCAGGCTGCTTGGATTTAATACCTGCGAGCCGCTCCACCTCCATTATTTCTATGAGTCATAAATGGCCTTCATCTTCCTCTGCTGCTGCCACTTCTTTGTCACCATTTAATATTCCAGTGTGGGTGATTGCTGCATGTTCAGCCTTTGTTCGCCCACATAAACAACTTTGTTTGTTTTGAAGAAATTGTTCTTTTCTGTTAAATAAACATTCAGGCCTATCATTTTCTTTATTTTGTTGCACTCTGATTTGTAGCACCTGGCTAAGATTTAAGGTGCAAACACACGAGGACGTCACCAGAGAACTGTTTTTGTGGACAAAAGGCTTTTATTTAATCAGTCTTTGTTTCTCTTTAAAGTAAAATTTCAATGTGACCAACTTCTTTGTTAATATTTTTTCTTGTAAATATTGGAGAGCTACAATGCTTTGTCTTCATTTGCATTATAGATACTTGTGGGTAGTACTATTGAGCTTCAGTTGCCAACCATCAAAGTTGTTGTAAACCCTTCTTTTCTTGGCTGCTCCCTTTAGGGGGCACCATCTCACTGCCTCCATCTCACCCAATCCCAGCATCCTCCTCTGTCACACCAACCCTCTGCATGTCCTGCTTCATCCATGAACCTCCTCTGAGGTCTTCTTCTTTTCCTGCTGCCTGGCAGCTCCATCTTTAAAACACTTTCTCCAGTATATCCACCCTCCCTCCTCTGCACACGTCCAAACCATCTCAGCCTCTCTGACTTTGTCTCCAAGGTAAGAGAGGCTCTTGTTGTGTAATATTGTTTAAAAAATAAAATGAATAAAACTGAGACATCGGAGAACTGAACAGAAAGGTGGCTGAACTTTGTTTAAAATGCAAAAGCAAACAGAGCTCATGTCCTCATGTGGGAGGATTTAAATCACCAAATAGAATTTATTTATCATAACAGTTATTTTATTTTCTTTACACTAAAAGCCATTTAAATGGTCCAAATATCCTAAACTCAGATATGTCAGAGAAATATAATACAGGGATCATTTTTTGTTTTTCACCTCATCTCACTGTAATCAGTTTGCATTGAAGAGCGAAGGATGAGATTAATTGCTGGTTCTGGAGCCATTCCCTCATGTTACCCGTCAGTCCTGGGATGTTGGAGTCATTATACTCAGTCGGTCACTTCCTGAAAACCATCTGAGTGTGTTTGAAGAGGCTGTGGATGGTGAACCTGTCTAGATTCAGTGAGGGGAGAGCAGATAAACTTTGCAAAGGTTTTGCACAAAATCTTGAAATAACCCCACCATATTCTTATTTATTCCTACTCACATTACAGTCGTAATCTAGTCAGAGTTTTAAAGCACTTGCAGTAATAAAGTGAGTAAATGACCCCCCAATGAAGGATGATCGTAAAGCTAACGAGCATCTGTAGTTAAGCCTTGGCACAAAATGACTGTCATAAACAGCACATGGTTTAAAAAGAGAGAGAAAATATTTCCAGAGTAACTTGTTTCCATAGAGAATTACATGCCTATCCAGTTATGTGTGATGAACAACGCTGCAAATCCTCTCACTAAATATAGTTTTATTTTCTTACAGTCAGTGGGCAGAAAATCCACCACATCTGTAAGATTACTAAAGAAATGTGTCTTCATAGCCAAAAGAGAAGTGAAGCCTTCATGTGTCTCTGTGTGTTAGATTGCATGATACACGATATGCCTGTTTTTGTGTCTCGACATTTATATCATCGATGATCTCTTAATTAAATCTGTCAGCCTGCAGAGCACTATGGCTGCATTTTAATTAGAGCACTATTTAAAGGATGGGTTGAAACTTTAAGTTTGTCTCATACTAACACAAGCTCACTACGCCCTATATTCAGGGTTCAGTTTGCTCAGTCATTTGCATTTTTGTCAGTAAATTAAATTCATACAGAATTCATACAGTCAGTTCACACCAAAGGTCATCTCAAGATGCTTTGTAAAGAGCCTACACTAGTGAAGCAAACATGCAGAGCTACCTGCAGCAGGTAGCTCTCCATGTTTGCTTTGGCAGAGTTTTGCACTCGATGGCACTACCTGATGCAACTTTACACTTTCCAAACAAAGGTGAAAAATTAGAAAACAAACTATGGACAAGAGTAGACAAGAGTCAGGGAATTCAACTCAGTACTGTAAAGACTACAGTAATGACATGTAGTGATGGTATACAAATCCATCGAAGCTCAGAGAGAAATGCTAGGTGCATCATGGGAACTCCCATTGCAATCTGAGCCTATAGCAGGGAGGGTTCAAGGTCACCTGATCCAGCTCTAACTACAAGCTTTATCAAAGAGGAATGTTTTGAGTCTAATCTTAAAATTAGAGAGTGTCTCTGTCTGCTGAATCCAAACTGGGTCCACAGGACAGTTGAAGGCTCTGCCTCCCATTCTACTTTTAGAAGCTCGAAACAAGCAAACCAGCTGTCTGAGAGCGAAGTGCTCTGTTGGATGATATGGAGGTCTACAAGAGATGATGACGAGTCAGGGCCTTGTATGTGAGGAGAAGGATTTTAATGCTGGATTAAAATAAAAAGCCAGTAAAGAGAAGCTACTGTGGGAGGAATTTGCTGTCTGTGTTAATACTCACACTGCAGCATTCTCAATGAACTGAAGGCCTTTGAGGAGCTTACAGCCCAACCTGATAATAATGAGTTACAGTAGTCCAGCATGGAAGTATCAATGCACAGTGATTTTCAGCATTGCATGAAATACTACAGGCTAGCTCTTTTTATGCGATCAGTTTCTTATGTGTAGGTAAGTATGATGTAGAGCCTGTAAGGCAGGAATATGAATATGTTGCATTAAAGAACTAATTAGTACGTCTGGTGTTGCTTAATGTGTGATGGTGATTACAGCACAGCGTTAGGTAAATCGAGTGCTACTTAAGTCATCTCCTGCCAACACCAGTTTTTATTTTTTAGGATCTTGTGTTAGTTCAAACAGCCAGTCACATATGGCACTGTGTAGGCTTCTAACTTTCCCTGCAAACAACCATCATTAGGTCATTAACACTTCATCCTGGAGCTCAGTGCTGTCTCACACTCAGAAAATGCTGGTTCACATTATGTGACACCGTGGGAATCTTTCAGTTACGTAAGTGAGCCTGTGGATAAACTTGGGTTCATTCTACTTTTGGCTTTGTGGGCCTCAAGGTGATGCTGGATGTGGATGAGAGGCTCCACTTGTTTGGTGGAGAGCAGCTGTCCTGCAGCCCGATGCGGTACAAGCACTAAATGGACTGAGTGGGCTGAGCTGGTGAAGGAGGTTGAACGAGTTTAAAAGCTTGATGTACCTCAGAAAGAGCGTGTTCCAGCTAATCTACAGGAAATTTAGAGCACTGTGATCACATAATAGATGTACGATCAGACATTCACGCCTTTCAGGTCTGATGTGCTCTGACATTTTCCATTTCATTTTCGGGGCGGCACATGAAAGCCCAATTTGTCTGCTTTTTTTAATATGTCGTGATTGTGATGTATGATGCCTGAGCCAACATCATACTGTCCATTATCTGAACTTATTTAAAGCTTAAAGGCTTGGTTCGCCCACTTTAACCGATTTCTTTGAGTATCCAGGGTAATCAACACATTTCATCGCTGAACTTCTGCAA